>CM040182.1:63414245-63434245 GCA_022606455.1 Callitettix versicolor | reverse complement strand
CCTGCGGGGCAGATCCTTAAGAAGTAAACCTTCAAAATAGACGTAGACATGTTGAGCTTTTTCTAAATATCACATTTAACACTTTCCAGTAGACTGTATTGTTTTTAAGTTGTTAGACTTAGTTCTTCTGAATAAGCACTTATCAGCAAAACACTTTTCTAAAAATCTTATTTTTATTTCAGAACGCGGCAGACACCTGTTGAAGAGGTTAGCTCTGCCTTTGTTACTGGCGCTGAAGATGAAGATGGCTCTTATATTGCCAATAATATTCGGTATTGTAACTCTAATAGCCTTCAAAGGACTATGGGCAGGACTGACTGCGCTTGGAATATCCGCTGCTTTAGGATTTAAAGCTCTTCTCAGCGGATCTAACAAGGTCCTCTATGAAGTCCGTTCTCCACCACCGCACATCCATCACCCCGTGGAGTACTCAGAGTACTGGAACAGAAGAGGCAACGGGTGGAGATAGGGTGGAATGGGCAGTAGTGGGTATTTAAATTAATAATAATAAAGTACAATAATGGATACTTCAATTAAAGTATTAAACGAGTTTATTTCTTTAAGTCTTATAGCAAAAATAAATAAATAATAATAAGGATGTGTTTGGTGATTATTTTTCCTGCACGACTTTTAAAAAAACCGACTACCTTCACAACATCTGTTTTTCTGTCCCCAGCTCTCCTCTATTTTCACATACTGTACACGTCATCCCTTGTACGAAATTTGAAATATAAATTAACAATATTACAATTATTTTACCTTACACTATTTTAGTGCGTTATCACAATCGTATCATCGGTGTCCGATTTTTTTTTTTTTTTTTTTTTTTTTTTTTTTTGTTAACGTCCGATTATTGTGCACACTTGGGCTAATGCAGACGATGGGATGATTTATAGCGTATGAAAATGCCAAGCCCTGGCCGGGAATCGAACCCGGGTCCTCGGGGAGAAAGCCCAGTAAGCTATCAACTAGGCCACCGAGGCGGCTGTCCTAAAACAGGCGGCTGTCCTTTTTTTTTTTTAACGTCCGACTATTGTGCACACTTGGGCTAATGCAGACGATGGGATGATTTATAGCGTATGAAAATGCCAAGCCCTCGCCGGGAATCGAACCCGGGTCCTCGGGGTGAAAGCCCAGTAAGCTATCAACTAGGCCACCGAGGCGGCTGTCCTAAAACAATTTTTTTTTTTTTTTAACGTCCGACTATTGTGCACACTTGGTCTAATGCAGACGATGGGATGATTTATAGCGTATGAAAATGCCAAGCCCTCGCCGGGAATCGAACCCGGGTCCTCGGGGTGAAAGCCTAGTACGCTATCAACTAGGCCACCGAGGCGGCTCTGTCCTAAAAAAATCGATGTCAAAAAAATCATCGATGTCCGGACAGATACAAACACGGCAATTTGCGAACACACAATTAAAGCGGTAATTTGGGCACACTAGGGTTTACCGCTGCCTGACAAGGGTGTGACAGATCTCTACAAATATTCCGAAGCCGGAAATTTGCGGACACTACCTACGGGAGGAAGAATAGAAAGGAACAAGTCACAAAATTGTACTAAATAATTATAATTTTTCTTTTTAACTTTTCAGTAAACTGCGAGTTCCTCTTAGAAGTTTGGCAACACTGATTTCTGGATTTTGGCATCAGTTAATTTTTTTGTTTTTTAAGGCGAAAAGCACTTTGAGGCTATTATCGCCTCCCTAAATATAAGTGTGAGTGTAAAGTGTTAAAGTCGTAAGTGTAAGTGTGTGTTAGACTCGGGTACCGCGAGGGACGTCTAAATCCTCTCAATAGGTGCAGCTAGTCTGCACCCCTTGCATCAGTTAAGAACCAAATACAAAACTGTAATTAACGATTCTATACCAGAGATTGAAAATTCTGCGGAAGATGTTTTAATAATGTAAAGAAATAGTAAAAGCAGTTAAAGGAAAAGGTAAATTTTAGCTGCTACGCATTCTTCTTGGTTTGATGAAAGAAACAAATCCGTACTGTAGTTAGACTTTGTTTCCGATTTATTTACAAACCATAAATTTTATATTTAAAGTTTGGCTTTTACGTTTGGGTTTTGAATCTTGATATGTGGCCAAAATTTGTTGACTTTGAGAAATTAGACAAATTTATCACAATTTTAACAGTATATTTCACGAAAACAGCAATCTATACATTTTGTTTTGGGTAATTAAGGACCAAATTCGAGCAGATTTTGGGGAAAATATTTTTCAGTAATGTTTCTTTACTAAAAAGGTATTCAAAACAAAGATTAAAGATCCTGAGATACAAGCAAACTTCCGTACTTGTCCTGAGATACCATGTTGAATTTCATTGAATTGTTCAATTCATTTATTCTGACTTTAACGCTGATCACCAATCACAAAAATCAGCTAAATTTTTTTGTTTAAGTATTTGAAAAAATCATTTTGTATAGTTATATCGCCATTTACCATTTACATTCACATTTACCATTTACCATTTGCCATTTGCCATTTAACATTTACCATTGACCATCGACCATCGACCATCGACCAAAGAATTAGGGATAACGGAGGAACGTCTGAAAGATGGAAAGGAAAAACCAATCCTTAGGGATAAAAACTAGACTAGAATTTAAAGAAGGAACAAAAAGAGTTGCCTTTTACTCGGAGGAAGTTAGACTACAGAGATCTATAGGACTGAAAAAGTATTGGGAGAGTCTCAAAAACCTAAAAGAACCAAAGTTGAAAGCCCAAAAGAACCAAAATTGACTAAATGTGCTCCATTGAGGGCTAAAAAAACAGCCAAGATTTATCGGACTATTTGGAACGGGAGGTAGACCATTAAAGTCGATTGACCGTTAAATGAGTGCGGAATCTGTAAGTTTCTTGATTACTAATAGTAATTATTTTACTTGCTTTGTATTTTGTTTTTACAGAGATATGTTTTGTTAAACAGAAGTTAAAGAATGGATTTCTACTACAGCGCAGTCTATCACACATGAACTGAAACTATCAACTCTTAATACGTACAGGAATTATTTAAAAAATTCAAATACACAGTATTGTCACGCACTTTCAGAATTTCTTACAAAATAATAATTGGTTTTTGTTGTCCGTTCATTCGGGGTTCTTGAAACCGATGATTTACTTTAATGAATTTCAAAAAAGTTTGTATAATCCGTAACTTTCTTCTCCCAAGGATACAGACCGACCGCTTGTTTCTGCTGATTATTTATTAGTAATATTTAAATACAACGATATAAATTAAGTAAAGTTTTGCTCGAAGGGAACTTTTCCCTCACATCCCCGACTGTTCACTTCTCAGCCACAAAGAGAACTGCCCACCGCTACGCGGCACTTTCCCCGTTCCACTTAGAACCAGCGTGTGAAAGTAACACGCTGTTGCTAATTAAATAGCGGCGGGGAGTCTAAACTGTGGCTTTGTTTTACTGGTTGATTATGCAGAATTTAAATCTAAGTAGGCCTATATCTGGGCTTAGGTGTGAGTGCCACTAGGTACGCGGTTAAATGTGTCTGTCCCTGCGCGCATCGCTGTCGCAATGGAAAACGAACACAAAACAGCACCGATCATTTCTTTTCGTGTTACGAACATTCGTTTTGAAACTTAGCTGTTTCAAAACGGCCGCTATTTAAATTGTCAGAAACATTTTTTCACTTTTTTAAAATCTGATTTCTTCGTCGTCATCGGCTTTCATCCTAAGTGGACCAAGGGATGGTCAATAAATGTCCACACTTCTGAAAAACTTCCTGAAAATGAAAACAATATTAAAAAAAAAATTTTTTTTAATTTTTTTGTCGGATTTTCTTTGTTTTTTTTGGTATTTTAAGGCGAAAAGCACATTGAGGCTATTATCGCCTCCCTAAATGTAAGTGTAAAGTGTTGAAGTCGCAAGTGTGTGTATTAGACTCAGGTACCGCGAGGGACGTCTAAATCCTCTCAATAGGTGCAACTAGTCTGCACCCCCTGCGGGGATTTTTTGTCGGAAAACATTTATTTTACATACTATGTCAGTTACAAACCTCTAGCATTTTTACCCCGCAGGGTGCAGACTAGCTTTATTGAGAGGATTTAGACACCCTCGCGGTAGAGTCTAACACTTACACTTACAACACTACACTTACGACTTTAACACTTTACACTCACACTTACATTTAGTGGGCGATAATAGCCTCAATGTGCTTTTCGCCTTAAAATAACAACAACATCTGACATTTTTGTTGTTGTTATTTATGTGGCAAAAAGTAAGGCCATTTTCGACCCTCCCTTGGTAAAACTTGTAACCCAACAAGTAACACTTTTGAAAATAACTGTATTTAACAAACTTCTATTACTCGTGATATTTTTATAAATTCCCTGTACAACAATAGTAATTTTTCCAAATCTATATGCATTACCATTTTTTCCAATGTCACAGTTCGTACACAGGTTATCTTTGACCCATGTGCCACATGTGTTGCGCTGCTGTGAAGATGACAAATAAACTCTGCAAAACAACTATTGTTTGTTGTTCACGTGACAAGTATGTTTGCGGAAAACACAGTAAAAAGTCTTTTTTTTTTTTTTTTTTTTTTTTAACGTCCGACTATTGTGCACACTTGGGCTAATAATGCAGACGATGGGATGATTTATAGCGTAAAATGGCAAGCCCTGGCCGGGAATCGAACCGGGTCCTCAGGGTGAAAGCCCAGTACGCTATCCACTAGGTCACCGAGGCGGCTAATCAAATATTTGTTACAATTATAAAACAAACCCAGAATTGTCAGATTAGTCCAAAACGAAGAGGAATTTATGATGAAAACGTTTCCAGCTATATGTTGTTTGTAATATATAAATCATATTTTTATGAAACCATAATTCAACGTATTTCTTTAATAGATAACATATTTTTTGTAATTAATATTAGTTTTATAATTAAAACTTCTCGAAACTCTGGTTTACGGAGTGGAAATTTTGTTATCCTTTTTGGTCCCGAGTGTTACCGAAGATAGCTTAAGCCAAATAGGATTAAAACCTGAATATATAGTTTCAAGCTTTCAAATCCTTTTTGGCATTGAGTGTTACCGAAGATACCTTGAGCCAACTAGGATTAAAACCTGAATATATAGTTTTAAGCTTTCAAATCCTTTTTGGTCCCGAGTGTTACCGAAGATACCTTGAGCCAACTAGAATTAAAACCTGAATATATAGTTTTAAGCTTTCAAATCGTTTTTGGTCCTGAGTGTTACCAAAGATACCTTGAGCCAACTAGGATTAAAACCTGAATATATAGTTTTAAGCTTTCAAATCCTTTTTGGTCCTGAGTGTTACCGAAGATACCTTGAGCCAACTAGGATTAAAACCTGAATATATAGTTTTAAGCTTTCAAATCCTTTTTGGCCCTGAGTGTTACCGAAGATACCTTGAGCCAACTAGGATTAAAACCTGAATATATAGTTTTAAGCTTTCAAATCCTTTTTGGTCCTGAGTGTTACCGAAGATACCATGAACCAACTGGGATTAAAACCTGAATATATAGTTTTAAGCTTTCAAATCCTTTTTGGTGCCGAGTGTTACCGAAGATACCTTGAGCCAACTAGGATTAAAACCTGAATATATAGTTTTAAGCTTTCAAATCCTTTTTGGCCCTGAGTGTTACCGAAGATACCATGAACCAACTGGGATTAAAACCTGAATATATAGTTTTAAGCTTTCAAATCCTTTTTGGTCCTGAGTGTTACCGAAGATACCATGAACCAACTGGGATTAAAACCTGAATATATAGTTTTAAGCTTTCAAATCCTTTTGGTGCCGAGTGTTACTGAAGATACCTTGAGCCAACTAGGATTAAAACCTGAATATATAGTTTTAAGCTTTCAAATCCTTTTGGCCCTGAGTGTTACCGAAGATACCATGAACCAACTGGGATTAAAACCTGAATATATAGTTTTAAGCTTTCAAATCCTTTTTGGTGCCGAGTGTTACTGAAGATACCTTGAGCCAACTAGGATTAAAACCTGAATATATAGTTTTAAGCTTTCAAATCCTTTTGGTGCCGAGTGTTACCTGAAGATACCTTGAGCCAACTAGGATTAAAACCTGAATACATAGTTTTAAGCTTTCAAATCCTTTTTGGTCCTGAGTGTTACCGAAGATACCTTGAGCCAACTAGGATTAAAACCTGAATATATAGTTTCAAGCTTTCAAATCCTTTTTGGTCCTGAGTTTTACCGAAGATACCTTGAGCCAACTAGGATTAAAACCTGAATATATAGTTTTAAGCTTTCAAATCCTTTTTGGTCCTGAGTGTTACCGAAGATACCATGAACCAACTGGGATTAAAACCTGAATATATAGTTTTAAGCTTTCAAATCCTTTTTGGTGCCGAGTGTTACTGAAGATACCTTGAGCCAACTAGGATTAAAACCTGAATATATAGTTTTAAGCTTTCAAATCCTTTTTGGCCCTGAGTGTTACCGAAGATACCATGAACCAACTGGGATTAAAACCTGAATATATAGTTTTAAGCTTTCAAATCCTTTTTGGTCCTGAGTGTTACCGAAGATACCATGAACCAACTGGGATTAAAACCTGAATATATAGTTTTAAGCTTTCAAATCCTTTTTGGTGCCGAGTGTTACCGAAGATACCTTGAGCCAACTAGGATTAAAACCTGAATATATAGTTTTAAGCTTTCAAATCCTTTTTGGCCCTGAGTGTTACCGAAGATACCATGAACCAACTGGGATTAAAACCTGAATATATAGTTTTAAGCTTTCAAATCCTTTTTGGTGCCGAGTGTTACCGAAGATACCTTGAGCCAACTAGGATTAAAACCTGAATATATAGTTTTAAGCTTTCAAATCCTTTTTGGTGCCGAGTGTTACCGAAGATACCTTGAGCCAACTAGGATTAAAACCTGAATACATAGTTTTAAGCTTTCAAATCCTTTTTGGTCCTGAGTGTTACCGAAGATACCTTGAGCCAACTAGGATTAAAACCTGAATATATAGTTTCAAGCTTTCAAATCCTTTTTGGTCCTGAGTTTTACCGAAGATACCTTGAGCCAACTAGGATTAAAACCTGAATATATAGTTTTAAGCTTTCAAATCCTTTTTGGTCCTGAGTTTTACCGAAGATACCATGAACCAACTGGGATTAAAACCTGAATATATAGTTTTAAGCTTTCAAACTTTATTGAATAGGACAAATGTAACCTGAACGCTGTCGGGTACGTATTCGTACTTTAAATGAAATTTGAAACGCATAAACACTGATTACGATTGGGAAATGAGATTTTCGAAAAGTTAAGATAAAAAAAATGATTTTTTGTGTAACGAAATTGTTAAGCATTTTTGTACAGAAAAATAATCACGCGTGCACATGTCTCGCTGTCGTAATGGGAACGAATTTAATAAAGATATATTAAATTCTTAATATATGCTTTGTTAATAATATGCTTTGTTAAATATATGCTTTATTAAATATTCTTTATTAAGTATATGCTTTATTAAATATATCTTTATTAAATATGCTTTATGCTTTATTAAATATTCTTTATTAAATATATACTTTATTAAATATACTTTATGCTTTATTAAATATATGCTTAATTAAATATGCTTTATGCTTTATTAAATATTCTTTTTTAAATATATACTTTATTAAATATACTTTATGCTTTATTAAATATATGCTTAATTAAATATGCTTTATGCCTTATTAAATATTCTTTATTAAATATATACTTTATTAAATATACTTTATGCTTTATTAAATATATGCTTAATTAAATATGCTTTATGCTTTATTAAATATTCTTTATTAAATATATACTTTATTAAATATACTTAATGCTTTATTAAATATATGCTTAATTAAATATGCTTTATGCTTTATTAAATATATCTTTTATTCTTCCATTAATTTTTTGTAGTTATATATTTTTCATTAGTTTCCCCTATTTACCGTTTAGCAGCTAGAAATACGTTATCAAAAGCAGATACAAAACGTAAGCACTAAAGGTCTACTCGTGATCTCTAATATGTCCGCTTTCCTCAGATACGGTCACCTTACACGGATCAGTTACATCGGGAATGCAGGATTTGATTTGATAGGAAATACGCGGATGACGGATGAGTGGGGCGGATGGCGGCTGAATCGACTTTCTCCCGGGCCGAAGATGAGGAATGCGGTCACGGTTGACCCGATAACGTAGCCTTAGTGCCGTGGATCCGTTTCAACAAGGTCCTGGCCTAGTCAGGCCACAATTTCTCTTTTCTCCTTTCTCTCGAGCCGCCGAGATATAATACCGACTCAGAGCCGGAACAGTTTACATTTCGGCCGTTAAGTTCAAAGCTCACCGTAACTATTTATTTGACGAATGAAATACAGCCATTGTTTTTGCGAATCTCAACAAGTGTCCCAGACCTGTGTCCGATACAAATTTTTGACAATTTAAAACTGACTAAATTGGCCATGCTGGTAAAGTTTCCTACATTACTGCGAAAAGGGATTTAAAAGTACTTTCATTACTTTAATAATTTCTATTTACGATATCGTAAACACTTAGGCTACAATTCGACGGTTGTATTCGTCCGCCTTAAATCGATCTAAGAAAAAGTAACGAGTTTCAGTCCAGTTAAAATATTTATACTAAAGTCTCATTTAGTTAGAAGAAACATCCTTTTCAGTGTTTTTATGAATCGAGATTTTTATCAACCGAAAAATCACTTTACTCAAAAACGCTGCAATGAATTTCTTTACATTTATTGAATTTTTGCGATCAAAATTGAAACTTTAACGCTCTAAAAAAAATACGGTTTAGGACAAAAAACCGCAAATAGAGGTTGGGTACAGACAGATAAATTTATTTAGGAATATAACAATTTTTTTTTAAGGCGAAAAGCACATTGAAGCTATTATCGCCTCCTTAAATGTAAGTGTGAGTGTAAATTGTTAAAGTCGTAAGTGAGTGTTAGACTCGGGTACCGCGAGGGACGTCTAAATCCTCTCAATAGGTGCAGCTAGTCTGCACCCCCCCCCCGTGGGGTAACAATAATAATAATAAATAGTACTATTCAATTTATATTGAATTTAACTTTGAATATAGCTATACGTTAAAGTAAAATCAAGACCTGTTCTAATTAGCGCTGGGGAAATAACCGCGACACATATCTGTCTTGTTTAAAGTGAACTAATTTCGAAAAATTAAATTTCAGAGTTTTTATAAGTACCTTACGTTTTGTTCGGGTATGTTATGGACTGAATTTGAGCCAAGCTTGATTGAAATTGTTAGAGCTGATTTTTACAATTTTTTCGACCGAAAAGACGCTTCAAAAACATATTTTGTAAATTAAGTTGAACAAATCGGACATACGATTTAATATCAACAAAATCGGTCAAATAGTTTAAGCCATGAGCGCGCGCTTGTCCACACACATACACGCACGCGCGCACACGCGCACACCCACACGCACGCACTGGCACACACACATACGCGCGCCCACACGCACGCACACACACGCACGCGCTGGCACACGCACGCACACACGCACGCAGCACACGCATACGTACAAACACGCGCACGCACGTCCGCACATATACACTCACACTCGCGCACCCACATGCACGCGCTGGCACACGCACGCACGAACACACGCACGCAGCACACGCATACGTACAAACACGCGCGCGCACGCACGCACACATACACGCACACTCGCGCACCCACACGCACGCACGCACACACACACACGCACGCAGCACACGCATACGTACACACACGCGCGCGCTCGCGCGCGCACACACACACACACACACACACACACAATTAAAGTAAGACTTCCCACAACTTGTCAACATTCATTACAACAAAAGAAACTTATTTGAAATAAATATAACTAAAAATCGGATCAGTAGACTAATTAATCTGTGAGGTCATACATTCAACTAAAAGGAATACTTACACCATTCCGATTTTCTATACACCTCTAGCTAGATTTGTGCCTGCTATGTACAGACCAAAGTTAAGAAAACAAATTGAGGCTACGGAAAAAAGCTTTTGTTCAAATATGAATAAAATTCTAGAACACATTACATTTCAAAAGTTCTCATTTGAAAACAAAATGTTAAATCTGAAAGGTGTACGCATATTTATATACCACTATATACTTTCATAACCAAAATTTACAATGCTAAATGATTAAGTCGGCTAACTGCTTCTACCTTAGATATTACTAACAAATTCTGTTAAAAAGTTATCCCTAAACTTTATAATTATTCTAAAATTTCACTGTTATTTTTGTTTAATTTTTAAGAGTTAATGTCTAATGGATTGTACGTTTATTGGTGTAGTTCCACAGCAGCTGATGGTATTCATCGTTGTGTTGCGGTTCTTGAACCAGATTAAATCTGGTTTTATATAGAAGGCATTATGTGGTTGACGAAATCATATAGGTTTTACCAATGAAACACGACTCCCACAATTGTATATTTGTTGTTTTCGCAATCACAACGCACAAAAAAAATTTGTTTAATGAAGTTTCATTAATTGACTTAATTTTGTGTGTTTATATCCTTCCTTATTAAAAAAAAAATTATGCACGCCTTCCCTGACGAATGTCACTCATTAGCTTAACCGAAAAGTGGTTTTCACGAAACAACATGGAACATAGTACTTGGTTTTACGAAAAGTGGCTGTTTTAACGTCAGTTCTTTTCACTGTGCTGCGCTCTGGCGAAATAAATCGGAAAGTCAGATAAACTCTCATGCAGGAAGTGTCTTGATAAATTGAAGGGGTACCGCAAATATTATTATTTGATAGCAAGTGAAAGAAAATATATGTTGTTTTACTTTAAAACGCTACAACATTCGCACGAGCACACACACCCACACACACGCACACACACGCACACACACACACACACACACACACACACACACACACACACACACACACACACACACACACACACACACACACACACACACACACACACACACACACACATAGACACAGGCAGACAGACAGACACAGGCAGACAGACAGACACACACACACCCACACACACAAACACATAGACACAGACAAACAGACACACACACACACACACACACACACACACACACACACACACACACACACACACACACACACACACACACACACACACACACACACACACACACATAGACACAGGCAGACAGACAGACAGACGCACACACACACACACACACACACACACACACACACACACACACACACACACACACACACACACACACACACACACACACATAGACACAGGCAGACAGACAGACACAGGCAGACAGACACACACACACACACACACACACACACAAACACATAGACACAGACAAACACACACACACACACACACACACACACACATAGACACAGGCAGACAGACAGACGGACACACACACACACACACACACACACACACATAGACACAGGCAGACAGACAGACAGACACACACACACACACACACACACACACACACACACACACACACACACACACACACACACACACACACACACACACACACACACACACACACAAACACATAGACACACACACACACACACACACACACACACACACACACACACACACACACACACACACACACACACACACACACAGAACTTATGAGGACGAAGGATTGGCATAGATGGATAAAGATTACGACAGTAACTGCAGTCTCGAACCTACTACCTCAAGGTTTGCATGTCCAGAGACACAGCAAACCGACCGTGTCTTAGGCACCTCGGACAAGCTTTTAAGCGTTAAGGAAGTCTATTTCATTTATACAATTAAAAATTTTAAACATATGAATACGGTACTAGCAACAATTATCCTACAACGTATAAAAATTGTAAAAGTACTAGAAAAAATATCCGGTTTTTTAAAACAAAATTGTAACCAATAAACAAGTGCCCGATATATTTGTAAATGCACTTTTTAAATGATGCATCTAGAGAAACAGCACACCAGCGCATTCTGTTGTCTACAGACCGTACTTCAAACAGTCAACTAATATTGTACAAAACAGTAAAGTTTTTTACTGGATTATAAAGATTTTATTAGTTCAAGTTCAGATCACCTTTGTTTGGTCTGACTTTAACCGGTTTGTTATTTAATTAAATGTAGAACAAAAAAGTTACACAACGGGCTAAAAAATTCTAAATGGAACTTTTTGTGTGTAAATAATCCGTTACAAGTTATACATCCAAAAGAGTGGTTATGAGAATAACGTTTTATACGCATTGCAGATGAAACGTCTAAACCGTTATTCATCAAATTTGGTACGCGGATATATTGTTTTTCATATGACTGATATATTCAACTGTTAATTTTTGGTCAACAAAAAACATCAAAAGTTATTTTTTTTCAAAAACTATTGTATTTTGTTAAATTTTTGTTTAATTGAGCTTCTGGCATTCGAAAATCAACTCATTGGAGACTGTAATTTAAAGAAATACAGATTCAAAATTAACGTCCAAAATCGCTAATTGGCTGTGGATAATTTCAAATTCATCTGTAAAAATTAAAAATAAATAATGCGTTTGTAAAATTTTGGGGAAAATAATATAAATATATTTTCTCTGTTAGACACAGGAGAATTGTAAGCCCTCAATGGAGCACATTTAGTCAATTTTGGTTCTTTTTGGTTTTTGAGATTCTCCCAATACTTTTTTAGTCTTGTAGATCTCTGTAGTCTAACTTCCTCCGAGTAAAAGGCAACTCTTTTTGTTTCTTCTTTAAATTTTAATCTAATGTTTTTATTCATATGGATTGGTTTTTCCCTTCCTTCTTTCAGACGTTCCTCCGTTATCCCTAATTCTTTAAGTCCTGTTCCACTTCCTTAAGTCACTCATTCTTTACTTTCATCTTGAGTTGGTAATTTAGGAGTTTCTTCGTCAGTCTTTCTTCTGGTAGCCTTATTAGGTGTCCATTGAAAGCCAGTCTCCTCTTTCTAATATTATGTAACAGATGTTCATTGTTCTGGTAGATGGCTGAACTTGGCAGCAGTCTGTAATGTTCCTTCTACCATGTGTTTTTTGTTGATAATGGTTCTCAATATTTTCCTTTCCACTTTTTGAAGCTCCTCTGTTCTGTTTCGGCTTCTTAGATTAAATAAAGTTTCCACGGCATAAGTCACTTCCGGTTTTGTGACCGTATTATAATGTCTGATTTTCGACTTTATGGAAAGCGACTTTTTCTTATACGTTTCCTAAGTTAACTTTAGGGCCTTCTTTAATTTGTTCGTTCTATTTTTTATTGCCAGTTTTTCGGCTATGTTTTTAATGATATTTTCTCCCAAATACTTAAAATTATCCACTATCTTTATTCGTTCGCCTTCTATTTTTATAGACTTTTGTTCTGACTTTTTAATCGGCATTATTTCCGTCTTTTCGAAGGATATCTGTAAGCCGACCTTTCCTGCTATGTTTTTCAGAGATTTGATTTGCTGTGCCGTTTCTTCCCAACTATTTGAGAGGAGTGCTAGATCGTCTGCAAAGGCCAGGCAGTTAAGTCTGATTCTTGCCCCTAGTTTTATCTGTCCAGTACTCTTGCTCCATTCTCTGATGATTTTCTCCAACACGCAATTGAAGAGTAAGGGAGAAAGACCGTCTCCTTGCCTTAATCCGGTTTTAACCTCGAAAGGTTCTGAAACTTCCCCGGTTTCTTTTATATTATTATAAACTAGTTAATTTATTTGAACCATCTTGTTCATTAAAAAAACTATTGATAATTTGCCGGTATGCTTTTGCATTTCCAGCCCTTTCTTCGAATTCTTTTAAATGAAACGTCTCTTTAGTACTTCTGATGTCAGCTTTCAGCTTATTTCTAAAACATGTATATCTATTAAGTTGTCTTTATAACTGTTATTGTGTGAAAAACAATTATTTATTTTGTTAAGTAGATACTTCCTTTTTTTTAACGTGAACCAAAATGTAACAGTCATCCACGGGTTAATTTTCTTTTCCTTTACTTGGCATTCTCTCATATTTTTTACACTTTTCAACAATATCATTTAATTTACGAAGAAAAATGGATAAAGCTGCAGATACAGAGAGCTGAGAAATCGGCGACCAATTAGTATTACCTAATTTCTGATTGAGTTTACAAAAGTTTGAGAATTCATAAAAATTTTAATCAAACATACACAGAAACACATTTCCCAGTTATATAAATTTAAAATAATTAAAAAATGATCAGTGATACCAACACGTGAAATTTTAACATCATAATGCAGTATTTCTATTTTAAGAATATTGAATTTAACGACTATGAGATAAATAAAAGTGGATCATAATGCAGTTATTCTAGTGGGATCATTAACAAGTTGTTTTGGACCATGTCTGGAAAATAAACCTAAATATGAGTCATTATTAATGCTTTTTAAAAGTAAATTATGATTTGTCATCTTATGTAAGTCATGAATATAAACATGACTGTGTTAAAACAATACGAGATAAATAAAACAAAACAGATATTGCTCGTATGTTGACAATATCCGCTGAAAACATCAACAAAGGGATAGGCATATTTATAAACAACAAGCAATGTAAAGTTTATATTCTTTTATATTCTTCTTCTTTCCTGCTAGGATTACTATCACTGTGTTCAGTATAATGTCCTGCCTTCCCTAGCTTCGTCAATTCTACTTTCGTTGACGCGTTTCGGATAACCATCATCTTCAAAAACTACTTCTATACTGTTCACCAATATTATGGTCCGTCCTATAGAGAGGGGTACGAGGTGGAGATATAAAATTATAAATAGGACGGGCCATAATATTGGTGACCAGTATAGATATAATTTTTGAAGATGGAGGTTCTCCGAAACGCGTCAACGAAAGTAGAATTGACGAAGCTAGGGAAGGCAGATCATTATACTGAACACAGTAAAGTCTATATTACTTAAGTGGACATTTATCGTTAAGTAGTCCATATAATCGTTTTAGTGGACATTAATCGTTAATGTACGTTCCTGGCCAAGTACAGCATTCCAGTGTTAGAACATCCACCTTACTCACTAGACCTTGCACCATGTGACCTCTATCTGTTTCCTAAGGTGAAATTTGCATTAAAAGGGACGAGATTTGAGTCCGTGGAAGCTGTAAAAGTGAAAGCGGCAAGAGTACTGAAGGAGTTGACAGAAGATGACTTCCAGCACTGTTTCCTACAATAGAAAATTCGCATGGAGCACTGTAGGGATAGAGAAGGGGTGTATATTGAAGGTTTTTTTTTTTTTATTATTATTGTATTTGTTGTTACAAATAAAATTACAAATAACAAACAAAACAAATTAATCATCTTGACCAATCCCAATAAGATCGACTAAAGATTTATCTCTCTTTTAAATCACATTTGTAGGGTTGACACTAGTATCTAGTCCCTTCACTTTTAAACACCGGATCTCTATAGCATCAAATCATGAGGTTTGATTCTCTTGAGGCGGCGTATCTCGTTATTAAATGTGCCAGTCATGTCCTTCATGTCCTGATTAGCATGAACTAGGAGACGTTGTTTATGCCTCAAAGCCACCTTCCTCACTTCTTCTTTTACTGAATTCACTTTTAAATCCCGGTGTAAATCGCTATTACGAATATACCATGGAGCTTGAACTAATCCTCGAAGGACTTTATTTTGAAACTTCTGAATAACAATCATGTTAGTTTCTTTCGTACAGCCCCAGATTTGGATGCCATAGGTCCATACAGGCTTCAGCACCTGCTTGTAAATTAATAGCTTGTTATGAATGGACAACTCAGAGTTTCGTCCAAGCAACCAGTAAAGTTGCCTGTATTTTATATTGAGTTCTTCTTTCTTTTTCTTTACATGCTCCTTCCACTTCAGCTTTGTATCAAGTGTCATGCCAAGATACTTGGCTGTATTCCCATGAGACAATGTTTTGGCGTTTATTGTCAAGGGTATTGGTACTAACTTTTTATTTGTAAAATGAATATAGGTAGATTTAAATATATTGAAGGTGATAATAAGTAATTATGTATAAAATGAAAATAATTTTTTTTACAACGTCAGTCTCGTTATTTAATAGCCACACTTCGTATGTTGACAATATCTGCTAAAAACATCAACAAAAGGACAGGCATGCAATTTATAAACAACAAGCAATGTAAAGTCTATATTATTTATGTGGACATTTATCGTTAAGTAGTCTGTACAACAAACGTCAGATAGCATAACTTTGCGACATTCCTTAGCAAACACAACCATACCTCCAGACCTATACTTATTGCTACAATTGCCGAACTGATTATAACCGGATAATTTATAAAGACCAATTTCATGACTTGAAGCCCAAAATTTTAAAACAATTATATCTGGCTTCAATTTTAATGAATCCAAATGACAGAGAAGCAAAGTAAAAAAAAACAGTACCCAAATTAGTATCAAAAGAACCAGGTATAAACGATAAACGACGAAGACACTATTAAAACTTATTACTTTGTATCAGTTACTTGAAATTGATTAAGTAATTGTTCCAGCAACTGACATTGAAAATATTAGGTTAGCACAGTGGTCGGCAAACTTGTCATCCAAAAGAGCCAAATATAAATAATAGAAAATTGAAGTTTATTCAAAGAGCCATTTTTTTAAACTTAACGTTTGCTTTAGTAGAGACATTTTTATAGAAATAATTAAAATTAAAAGTACACTCTCGAGCTTGCCTTTGCTAAATATGTGTTAGTTTAACTAACCATACATCAAATAAAACTTGGTACCAAACTTATATAAAGATAATATTTATTAAAAAATATAAAAAGTTAAATAATATAAAAGGTTTCTGACAGAACAGCCAAAACAATAACCAAGGACAAGAAGTAACGGTTCCAAGGCAAAGTCAAATCCAAGCGAACGATCCAAATCTCTGACGAAGAAAGACAAGCAAGATCACAACGTATGAGGCAATACTGGGCTACGAGGAAGGCACAGAACATTGAGAAGTGATTGATTTGGTGTACCCCAAAGTTGGGTGAAACAAATAAATAGAAAAGGTTTCCTTAAAAAAAAACTACAAATACTCCACTAATGTGAACAATGGCCTTGCATTTCCTTGGAAAGTAAGGGTGTCAGGTTTGTATATTGTTGTCTCTAAATCGGTATAAAGACGCTCGAATTTTGAGCTCCCCCGGCACTGCATTTCAATGTTACCAATATCAATATTAAAGTGCAAACAATTTATGTCTGTTACCGCGGCGTTCGGAGGTTTTTTAACAAAGACTAACGTCGCGTTGCTGTTTTTAAAATTTTTAAACCTGATGAGAAAACCTTCCTTCGTATTTAACAGTGTTGTTCTGAAATAGCAAATGTCAATATTGGACTTATTTTCTCGACAATATTTCAATAGGCATGGAAGTGTATTAGAGTTTCTCTTTCAAAATCTTCGGCAAAAGGCAACAATTTGTTTTCGAATGAAATTACTTCTTCTAACATCGAAAAAAATTTCTGTAGGCTTGCGTTTCAAAAAGTTTACTCGTCTCTTACACGGCAAGTTAATAAATAATATTCCGTGCCTGTACTAAGGATTTCGTGGAAGAGCCGCAGCCAAGGAGTCAAAGAGCCGCTGTTTGCCGACCACTGGGTTAGCACATCACCTAGCCTACGTCAACAACAATCAAATCTTCTGAATTGATTATTCAATCAAACGCTTACAAAATCAAGTAGAAGTCTGCTAAAACTCTACAGCTTCTATTTTGTTTTCAGTGATTATTACATGTAATTATTTTGTTATCAAAGACCACATACAACCTTTGCCTATATTATTTCAAGTATGTGATGTTATAATTTAAATTATTATTGTTCACTTAAATAGTAAAATTGGTTAATTAATTAAAAATAATTTGGTTTCCCTGACTTTTTTAATGTATACTAATATTTTCAATCTAATAAAACAGAAAAAATGAATATTCAATTTTTAATATTATTTATAATTAATTATGATATGCATTAATTATCAATAATATGTATTATAAATTGGTTAAATTTACCAGTTTGTCAAATTTAAAAAGAAGTAGGTCAGCGCTATCTATCAGATTTTTACGGAAGCATTACAAGTAGTACACGTTATGGTCAACACAGTACATTGTCCGCACAACGAACATTTATTTGAAAGTATATTTTATACAAAGACTACGATATGATAAATAACATTATATAGTGTAATATACTATCCATATATTATACTTTAAAGACATAATTGTGTGTGTGTATGTATGTATGTGTGTGTGTGTGTGTGTGTGTGTGTGTGTGTGTGTGTGTGTGTGTGTGTGTGTGTGTGTGTGTGTGTGTGTGTGTGTGTGTGTGTGTGTGTGTGTGTGTGTGTGTGTGCGTGTGTGTGTGTGTGTGCGTGTATGTATGTGTGTGTATGTGTGTATGTGTATGTATGTGTGTGTGTGTGTGTGTGTGTGTGTGTGTGTGTGTGTGTGTGTGTGTGTGTGTGTGTGTGTGTGTGTGTGTGTATGTGTGTATGTGTTTGTGTGTGTGTGTGTGTGTACGTGTGTATGTGTGTACGTGTATGTGTGTGTGTGTGTGTTTGTGTGTTTGTATGTGTGTGTGCGCGCATATGTGTGCGTGCGTGTATGTGTGCGCATATGTGTACGTGCGTGTGTGTGTGGGGGGGGCTCCACGTGGGGACCACTATACGTGACCAAATTGACTAAAGCACCGATTGGTTTACTGTGTCTCTTAACTGCACATCTCAATGTTCTTAGTTCGAGCCGCAGTTGCTCCCCCTGCTTTCCCTTACCATTAACACTAATCCTTCGTCCTCATTAGTCTAACTAAATGTGTGTGTGTGTGTGTGTGTGTGTGTGTGTGTGTCTTGAGTAGATGAGTGAGAGCAGTATGAGCTAGAGGTACGGTGGGATCGCTAAACCCATTAGCTGCCCACTTCAGCTACCTCCGCCGAAAACTGAGTGCGTTAGAGATTTTACTATAAAAGAATTTTTCCAGTTTTATATATGTTTTAGTTCATTTATTTGTGTTTACTTATACACTTTATATAATATATACTAAGAACAAATTCATTAGTATTAATAATTAATTTTTAAAAAATCTAATAACTAAGGCATTTTTCTAATATTTAATACACAGTAACTTTATTTTTATGAAATTTTCTTCATTACAATAACGAGACAGACGAATGCCACAATTATTGAATTCTTCATAACGCTACAGTGTTGTTCTAAGAATTTTGTTCTAAAAGCTTTCGATTTAAAAAGTTATGGAGAATAAGGGAGAGTGAGAGAGAGAGAGAGAGAGAGAGAGAGAGAGAGAGAGAGAGAAAGAGAGAGAGAGATTTGGGGGGGATTAGCGTTAACGGTAAATGAAAAAGCAACGGGAGTAACTGCGGCTAGAACCAAAAATCTTAAGGTGCTCAGTTCAGAGACGCAACAGACTGACCGGTGCTTTATTCACATCGACCACCGAGTCCCCTGACTTGGGAAGAGAGAGGGAGAGAATTGGGGGGGGGATAGCGTTAACGGTAAGGGAAAAGCAACGGGAATAACTGCGGCTAGAACCAAGAATCTTAAGGTGCTCAGTTCAGAGACGCAGCGGACTGACCGGTGCTTTATTCACATCGACCACCGAGTCCCCTGACTAGGAAGAGAGAGGGAGAGGTTTGGGGGGTTAGAGTTAACGGAGACGCAGCGGACTGACCGGTGCTTTATTCATATCGACCACCGAGTCCCCTGACTAGGAAGAGAGAGGGAGAGGTTTGGGGGGGTTAGAGTTAACGGAGACGCAGCGGACTGACCGGTGCTTAATTCACATCGACCACCGAGTCCCCTGACTAGGAAGAGAGAGGGAGAGGTTTGGGGGGGATTAGAGTTAGCGGAGACGCAGCAGACTGACCGTGCTTTTTTCACATCGACCACCGAGTCCCCTGACTTGGGAAGAGAGAGGGAGAGATTTGGGGGGATAGCGTTAACGGTAAGGGAAAAGCAACGAGAGTAACTGCGG
>CM040182.1:63396745-63409245 GCA_022606455.1 Callitettix versicolor | reverse complement strand
TTGCCGACGTACCCGCCAGCCCGCAGCCTCACTGTAGCCGTGATATACAAACTGGTGAAGGTGCAGAACCTTTTGAAATAATCAGTAACGTTCAAAAATCGTACTCCAAATTTAACACAAATGTAAATGAAATAACCCTCAAATTTAGAGACATAACCGAAGGCGAAAACGTAACGGAATGGCTGAAAGAAATGTTCGATTCACTAATTGATTTCCTTAAATCCAGCATTAATATCGAAGATAAAGTTGGCCTTACTGTAAGTAATTCCGGAAAGCCTGAGCAAAAACCGATCGGGGTCAGTATCCGAAAAGCCGGTCAATTAAATTCCGAAATAATCCTCCAAACAATTGAAAACGTAATACAAAGCAACGATCAATTTTTTATTGACGGACCCATGCATGTGAAATGTGTCCATGTAGAAATGCCGCGCGGTGGAGCTCGCGGGAGAGTCGATTACACATCATCGTTTTCTGATTTCTGTCGAAAAAAGAAAGGCATAATTATTATAAGGAATGAAAGAGATAATCTTTGTTTGAGCCGTGCATTAGTTGTAGCACTAGCCCACGTTAGTAGAAACGAAAGTGAAGAAAAAATGAAAATATATAATGAAATAAGAAGTGGATATCGTTCTATGCAGAAAACAGAGGCTATACGATTATGCGAATCCGCTGGAGTAGACTTAACGCACGGAGCCGGAATCGAGGAAATTAGGCTGTTTCAAAACTACCTCAACACTTTCACAATTACCGTTTTCACCGATAGACGTGGCCGTGAAACAATGTTTGAGGGTCCGGCTGGAAGACCCAATTTAGATCTAATCTACGGTGACGGCCACTTCAATGTAATCACATCATTAACCGCAGCATTCACGACTGCATATTATTGCCGAAATTGTAAAGCCGCAAACAACACTAAAGAAGCACACAAGTGCCCTCTAAAGTGCCCATCCTGTTTACACGCACCGATCTGTTCTAATATTGAAAAAATAAAATGCAATAGCTGTAACAGGTTCTTCGTCAGCCGTGAGTGTTTTGACAAACATAGCGCAACTAACCCCGGAAAAAGTAGATCTACCTGCGATGTAATGAAATGGTGCTCCAACTGTAACAAAACATATTCACTTTTAAATAGGAAACACAAACACGTGTGCAACGAAGTGTACTGTAGCGTGTGTTTAAGTTACAAACCTTCAGGCCATCTTTGTTTTATGCAAAAAGATAACAAAAGTCAAAAGTCTCAGGCTAAGAACACATTTCTATACGTATTTTTCGATTTCGAGTGCAAGCAAGATACGTGTTTCCAATCCCGAGGTAACACTTATGAACACATACCGAACTTCTGTGTTGCTCAACAAGCTTGCCACAGCTGTATTAATACAGATAACGAGATGTGCTCAACTTGTGGATTGAAACACCACATCTTCAAAGGAGAACACACGTTGAAACACTTTATGAAGTACGTAACATTGCCGAGGAACGCTTTCTCAAAAATAATTCTATTCGCCCACAACATGAAAGCCTATGACGGACAATTCGTCCTGAAATACATGACGGAAATATTGAAATGGACACCCGAAGTAATAATGACCGGCTCAAAAATACAGATGATACAGTATGGAAATATAAAATTAATTGATTCGTTTAACTTTTTCAACGTTCGACTAAGCGCGCTACCCAAAATGTTTAATTTAGATGTACAAAGTAAAGGGTACTTCCCCCATTTCTTCAACACAGCAGAAAATTGGGAGTATAATGCTGAACTACCACCCCCGTCAACGTATGGGCAGGACCAGATGAAAGCAGAAGATCGAAAAATATTCATGGAGTGGTATGAAAACGAAAAAGCCAAGAACACTATTTTCAATTTACAAAAAGAATTGGAGAAATATTGTACCCAAGATGTAATAATCTTAAAAGCAGCGTGTTTGAAGTTCAGAGAAATGTTTTTAAAAGAAAGTCAAATCGACCCCTTTGCAGAGAACGTGACGATCGCTAGTGCATGTATGAAAACATTTCGAAAACTCTTCCTGACAGAAAATACGATAGGTATTATACCGGCAGGTGGGTACAGATTGGGCGACAAACAGTCGTATGCCGCAATCTCTTGGCTATCTTGGGAAGAACACGAACGGGGTATCTCCATTCAACATGCGGGTAACGGAAGAGAGAAACGAATCCAAAAATATAAAGTCGATGGCTATTTTGAAGAAGATAACGAAAAAATCGTGTTCGAATTCAACGGATGTTTTTACCACGGCTGCCCTCTATGCTACAAAAATAGAGACTCCCCCATACACAACAACCCCGACGAAACGATGGCATTACGATATGAAAGGACGCAACGTAAAAAACACACACTTGAAAGTTATGGCTACAAAGTGATTGAAATGTGGGAATGTTGTTTCAATATTAAAAAATTAGAACGACCGGAAATAAGAACGTTTTTGACAAGGACAATGGGGACAATGTCTGAACCACTAGACCCCCGAAATGCTTTTTATGGAGGACGGACCAATGCGATAAAATTATATCATGAGGCCGATTTGAAAAACGATGAAATCATAAAATATCTAGACGTATGTAGCCTGTATCCCTGGGTGTGTAAATACGGTACATTTCCTGTCGGGCACCCTGAAATTGTTTTCGGGGACGATTGCCCGCAAAATTTGGATGGAGTTGCAGGTTTGGCTAAAATAACGATCTTGCCGCCTTCAAACCTGTATCATCCGGTCTTGCCGTACAAAATTCATAATAAGCTATATTTCCCACTATGCAGAACTTGCGTAGAGAACCACAATGAAAATGAATGCAACCATACGCAAGAACAACGGTGTCTAACAGGAACATGGGTTGTTGAAGAAATTACAAAAGCAATTGAAAAAGGATACAAAGTAATTCAAATACACGAAGTATGGAAATATAAAACTACTAAATATAACGGAACAAATGGAGGATTATTCGTTCAGTATATAAATAAATTTTTGAAGATGAAACAGGAAGCGTCTGGTTGGCCTAATTGGTGCGAAACAGAAGAAGAGAAAACCCGTTACTTAAAAAAATTTTATGAACACGAGGGGGTTCAATTAGAAAGTTGTAACATTACGAAAAATCCTGGACTTAGGGCACTTGCCAAACTAATGTTAAACAGCTTTTGGGGGAAGTTTGGTCAGCGCGACAATTTACAACAAACCAAGTTTATTAAAACAAGAGAAGAATTGGTGTCCACCCTCTCTAATCCGGGGGTAATTACAAAAGATATACTCCCTATAAATGATGATGTCATGTTGGTTAACTGGGAGTATAACGAAGAGGCCATTACCCCGTCATCAAGGTCGAACGTTGTAATTGCGGCATTTGTGACAGCGATCGCGCGTTTAAAGCTCTATTCTTATCTAGAGGTGCTTGGGGGCAGAGTCCTGTACTTTGACACCGATTCGATAATATTCACACAGAGACCTCAAGATGTAGAGTTGTATACAGGAGA
This sequence comes from Callitettix versicolor, assembly GCA_022606455.1. NCBI lineage: Eukaryota > Metazoa > Arthropoda > Insecta > Hemiptera > Cercopidae > Callitettix > Callitettix versicolor. The sequence continues at coordinate 63,405,761 of CM040182.1, read as the reverse complement.
CTATTTGGGCGACCTAACAGACGAAGTAGAAGAATACGGACCCCGATCGTACATAGACACTTTCGTCAGCGGCGGGCCAAAAAATTATGCATACAGGGTACGCGTTAGAGGTGAAGAAAATTTTAAAACAGTATGTAAAGTCAAAGGCATCACATTAAATTTTAAAAACTCCCAAATTATAAATTTCGAGGCTTTAAAGTCAATGATAATCGAAAACACACCTAGGGAAATAGTTGTAAATAATCCAAACAAAATTTATAGAATTAGGCACTGTAACGTTGTAAGTCGTCCTGAAACAAAAATATATAGAACTGTGTACACAAAACGAAGAAGAATCGAGGAGTATAATACTGTACCCTACGGTTTCAAAAAACCTCGATTGTACTAGAGCTCTTGTGAGCGGAAGGAGAATCCTTTTGTTTTTGTCATAAAATTGCTACACAGGTATACTATACAGGATCTACCATATTGTTTAAAATGCTGCTAAACTCAACATTCTGTATGTAAAAGTGAAAGTAACAATAGCGTGTTGCTGTACACGAAGGTCGGTGACTTTGGTATTTATAGGATGCAAAAGTGTGGATTAAAATAATATTAAGTTGTGTAATAAACTGTGGTAATTTAGTTACATCATCGTGTGCACGAACCTTTAGAGAACTATATTTAGATGTTGTATAATAGATATATGATAAGATATATATAGTTGTATTAATGTAGTATGTAGCAATGTAGATGTACGTAATGTAAATAGATATAAAATAGGATAAAATGAAATATGTAGTTTGTATTTTAAATTACGTTAGTTATAATGCATGTTAGGTTAGGCGGTGAGTGAAAGCTATTAGGATAAAATATAATATGTAGTTTGTATTTCAATTACGTTAGTTATAATGCATGTTAGTTATAATGCATGTTAGGTTAGGTGGGGAGTGAAAGCTACCGCCTCCTCGCGGTGCTCCCTGGGCAACATGAAATATGGCAGAACGGTAGCTATTTATAACTTAAGGTTCACACGTGGGATATACAGACTACTACTAATACTAATACAGACTACTTTCTAGGATGGCCAATTGGTGGGAAGAGGACATGCACATTTTTGAGAATCTGGCGTCCCCGTCTACGTTTGTGGGAACTTCTACTACGAGCTTTGAGGATGTCATCATCATTTCAGATGACGAGGATGTCATCATCATTTCAGATGACGAGGAAGAAGAAGAAGAGGAGGAGGAGGAGGAGGAGGAGGAGGAAGAAGAAGAAGAAGAAGAAGAAGAAGAGAGGCGGAGGAGGAGGAGAGGGGGGATCGGGTGGAGACTACATTAGTCATTACAAAGGAGTTGTATGACGAATGTAGAAAGATTTTTGTTGCCTTGGTGAGTGGGCACACGATTAGAGTAGCAGATGACGACGACGAGGAAGACGGCCCACCACCAGGAAAACGTTTTAAATATGAATAATAATAAACCTTATGTATAATAATAAACCTTATGTTATGAATAATTCTTTTCATTATCCATCATCCTAATATTCGATTTTAAAGGATTTGAAATAATAACAACAAAATTCCGAACACAGATATATTTACAATAATTAATAATATTTATTTTACAATAAGGTTATTTAAAATTCATTCATTTCTTTATAAAACAGATGTATCTTAAAGTAATTCAAAAAGATATTGATGCACAAAATTTTAATTTCGGATAAAAGCAAGACGCGCATGCGTGAACTCTTATCTTTGACTGCAACACTGCTGAGTCATACTTGACCACATGTTGTAATTTCCAAAAGTATTATTGAATAAACAGCAAATTTTTAAATCGTTGTCGTATGTACTGTATGAAAACAGAGATAAAAAATCTTCAAGCGGTACACCAAAGGATTTAAAATATAAAAACATAACGCAATACTGGCCGCACACTGTAGACGTTAATCCTTGTAATTGCGTTGAATTAAATTTACGTGTGAGTGAATTTCTTTTTATGAAGGAAAAATGTGACAGTCTTGTCGGTAGATTTCCGTAACTATCAAAATATTCCAACTCTCTGTTGCTGCTAATATAAACGGCCACCCAATGGCGCCCAGGTTTGGTGTGAGGGTCTGTGTTTATAACGATACAACTAGGCGTCCCAACATACATCGGCAACTGATCCGCTGCATAAACCCCGTAGTGAGGCACAGGCAGGCGTGCTAGACAATTGTGAATCTGATCCGCATTCATCTTCGTGCAACCAATTATTCAACACGTTAACATTACTCAACGCGCATGCAAATCTCTTACACTTCTTATGATAAAAACAACGGGTGACATCCGCCTTTGAATTCAACACTTTAAGTGATGGGCATTCCAATTCTTCTAAATTTATAATTCTTTTACCTAACAAGTTCTCTAGAAACAAACACTTTTCTTTACCCTTTGCGTAGACGGTAGTAATTTCTTCGCATATTAATTTCAAGTCTTTTATAAACGATCCGTAACTTATTGAACCGTCGTCCCATTTTATACCGTGATAATTGTGAGTCAACCAACTACATTCCTTTTTTCTATTTTTCGTTAAATTCGAAAACTCGTAAGGCGGACCGACGATCCAGTGCTGCAACCACTTGCTGTTAACAGAAATAACGGCAAACTCTTTTATTATGTAACATCCCGAGTTGTCTCGAAAGCCTTGAAAATCTGCAACTGCACCCATTTTTTAGTCTAACCACTCACACACCCGCTACTTACACTAAAACGGTTGAAAGAGAGCACTCTGTTTATATAACGTATCTAACTTCCAAAGTCCACGATTACGTTTCTATTCCTATCGATTTCGATCACGTTGTCAAACTCTCCGTATACGATACAGTTTATTGTTTCAGTTAGTGCTTCTTCAAATCTCAATTCGATTCTTAAACTTCCGTGACGTATTAAATTCCAGTGTGACATTGTGTTTGCCGACAGATCAGGTGTTAAATCGAAGGCCATCAAACAGTTACCGTTAGGGTAAGTGCTTCTACTAATCTCGTTACCTTCATTCATAAAATGTATTCCTGTCCCGGAAAACAATGTATTGTAAGCGTGTATATATAAATTATTTGTGGTATAATCGGGCTGTAGCGGTTTTGAGGGCAACTGATGCCCGTCGACGTAGAGTGAAAAGAAATTAACTTTGTAGTGCTGGAAGTTGAACGGGTTTGTTGTAAAGTCTCCATTGAACGCTTTATTGCTGACAAAGCCCACAATTACTCGTTTCGGTAACTGACCTAAAAACACGTTGTCTAGTGTTTTCCCTTGGACACCTGTAGGGATTGTAAGAGCCTTAACTTCTACTTTTGTAACTGGGTATTTTGCGGTACCGTGTAATAATGTTTCACTATGAGCTAGTAATACTGTCGGGTTAATTTTCATTCGTCGCACGTATAAATTAGACTCTTGAATATGAACCTGGTACCCTGAAGTGCTTGACATTAGACTGTAAGCGTCTCTCGAACGCACTAAACGTATACGTAACTCTACACCGTTTAAAAGAAATTTTTCTTGGTTGAAGATATCCGCGTGTATGTGCCCCAACATATCAATGGGTTTACTGTCTATCGTATATTGCCTCCGTTTTACAAGACCTGAGTTAGCGTCCGCCGTATCGTCCATGTGTCCGCTAGTATCCGTGTACCAGAGACACGACGTGAGGTGAGATTTTTTAGCTGCGGGTCCGTAGTTTAAAAGAGATTCTATATAACAGCGATAAGGGTAGGTGTTACCCGGTGGTGAAACCAGTTTTTGATTTAAATATACGTCTACTTGGCTAAATAACGAGTGCATCCAGTTATTTACCGGCCCAACTTTATCTGCTGTCTCCAAATTTCCCCCACCAGTCTTCACGATACTTGCTTTAATGTTAAGTATAGTGTGCGATAGATCTAAGTACTCGTCTCCCTGTCCGGGTACTACAAATTCTATAGGCGCGTCATCGGTAAGCGAAGATAAAGGCTTGTACTCTATCCATTCCCCATTTTCTATGCTAGTCTGCGTTGGTGGCAGAGAGAATAAGTCTAATTCGGACTTTACGCACTCGCATGACTGGTTATGAAGAAAAGCCATTGTTAATTAAAGATGTCTGCTTTTGATAACTTATTTTTTTTATTATTTTTTCTCGATTTCTTAATAGTTTTCTTTGAAACCTGCTTCCTAAGGAGTTTGTTGAGTGACTGAATCGTTACGGCTTTACGTTTCGTTTTATACCCACTCCCAGACATGAGGGTATCAATTTTCAAGTCTGCTTTCCGTTTTAGGTTGCCTGTAAGTTCTTTCATTCCCGATTGGAAAGCGTCTTTAGGATCCCCTGTACGGACAATATCCGACAGCATTCCGATTCCAGATTTTAAGGCTTCTTTACCCAACGTCTTCATTCCTGATTTAATCAAAGGCGTGACGGTCCGAAATAAGCCGCCTAAAAAACTACCTATTCCATGACCTCTTTGGTACGGTGTCCCACTGTATACCACGCTGACTCCGGTACCCAACTGGTTTTTATAATACGATAAATACGGATCTTCCAAATTAATTCGTTTCATTTTGTTTCATTCGAAAATGTAGTTTAACACACGACGTTCCGAAAGTGAATGGTATTGGATTTCCGAATTCGTCTCTTATATCTATTTCTAAGTTTTCAAAATTTGTACGCATCACAGGTACGTAATGTATTTTGGAAAACGTAAACGTTTTGTATGATCCGTAATTGTAATTAGTCGTATCGACATTAATTATTCTAAGCAAAGGCGCTACTATGTCGCCAATTAGTTGCGGTTCGATGACGTCACAATAAACATACATTTGAGGCGGAACACCCAATCGTACATTACACGGTCTAAAGGACGTTTCGCCTAATAGTCCGTTATTTTTATATGGTTCAAAGCCTAATTGTAGCGCCAATTTAGGCGAAAACTCGATGTTTACAACGTCGTTTATAATGGGGTTGATAGTAACGTGGTGTGTTTTCTGGTAATATTCGAATCGTATACACTTTTCTATAACCGAATTTTTATTAAGAGCTCCTATAAATGTTTCCACCGTATTGTAGGTGGACGGTTCCAATTTCGTAACTTTCACAACGTGTACATCTTTTTCTTTGTCGTGGGTGTATATCAAGATATGGTTATTCCCTTCTGTGACTGTCAGGAAAGTACACGGGTAATGCATTTCAACAACCCCAACTTCCCATTCTCCTTTTAGATTGATTTGTTTCGGTAGCTGCGTTGTATATTTTGTTGTAGTATTTGACGGGAAATACGACATTGAACTGTTACTCGGCAGAGTTAAGTAAAATGAAGTGTTGTTCATTTTTTAATATTCACAAGACTTGATGCTGAAATCCAGGAATTAAAGGATGACGGATATCCTTTCCATTTAACGAGTACCTTCATACTACGTCCTTTTCCTTTCGTATCGATTATTTTATCTATTTTATATAATTTATTTTGACTAACTGTAATTTTTTGAAGTTCTGGTTCGTAAAATGTTCCTTCTACAGTTTCACCCTTCAAATCTTCTAGTTCATACAGAGGTCGCGGACGCTTTACAACCTTTTTAATTTTAAACAACTCTTCACTCCACTTCGATTCATACCCTTTTGCGAAATAACCCTTTTCCATTACGATTCTGACAATTTCCCCGATTTTAAATTTCGGTGTAACAGTAGGTGGTACTTTTCTGTATATATTACTCCATACTTGTAAACTATTAGATTCGTTCACCTTACTAGGAGCCATTTTAATCGTCGAATGTTTCGCGTTATTATAGGCTTTTATTAAATCTTTGAGAACATCGATGTATCTGTAAGTATTTTTATACGTTAGGTAGCGCCACATTCTAGTTTTGAGTGTTCTATTAAACCGTTCAACCACTGCCGCTTTCACGTCGGGGTTCCGTGTTGTCGAGTAAGTTATGCCATTCTCGTGAAAGTATTTTTGAACAATTTTCGAAGTAAATTCCGTTCCTTTATCGGTTTGTATACATTGCGGTTTCCTTTTAGAAGTTTTAAAAATATTCTCAAACGCTTCCCTCACCGAAGTACCGGTTTTATTTTTTAACGGTTCTGCGAATGCGTATTTACTGAATAGATCGATAACTGTTAGTATATAATTCATTCCGTCGTTATATTTTGCTATCCCGCGCATATCATTCAGGTCGGCTTGCCATAGCCGGTCGATATTGTTTACGATATATTTATTTCTGAGGATTTTTTTTCTAACTTGGTTATGAAGAGTATACGTATCTTGTGATTGTAACCACTCTTTGATTTTATTAGGCTTGTACTTGTGTTTCAAAACTTGAATCACACCTCGGGCTCCGGAAAAACCGGCAGGGTGGGACGGATTGTAGTATATCTTGCGAAGGGCTTTATCCATGTTATGGGGAAAACGTATCCCACTTTATTGGTGCCTTTGAACGAGGTGACAACGGTTTTTTAATTCTGGAGGTGGACGGCGGAGTTTCGGGTTGTTTGTACTGCGGTCTATAATACATTGGGTCTCGACTTTTTGTGCCTGTTAATTTTATATCTTTTTGATCCAACAAATCACGAACTTCCGGGTTCCCTATATAACTTCTGGGGACATTATTTCTTTTTAAAGCAATTATAAACTGATTCCAGCCTGGAGGATTCATAGTTTTTCTAGGTCTTAATACATCGTTAAATAGATCCACTATATTCGACCCAGGAATTTCGATACCGTCTACGCTAACAACGCCTAGTGTGTCCCATTTTATTGAACTGTCCTGTGAAATACGCTTTAAAAGATTTTCAGCATTCTTCCTAAACGTTTTCGGAATTGATTCCAAAATTTCAGTTTGGTCGGTTATTCCAAAATCTTGATTACTTTTCTCATTTACAGTGAGTTCTATAGGTTTTCTCCGCTCCTCGGTAAAATGAAGATAGCGTTGTAACACTTGTTGGTACTTTAACCATTTTTCACGATCGTTTAGATTTGAATTGTATAATATTTCTTTCATTTCGTTATCAAGATTGCCCACTACACCCGCATTTTCGTTTTCCTGTAGTCTCTGTACAAAATCTTGCGGTAATATCACCATTTTCTTAGCGTGCTCCATTTTATTTCAGCAAATGTTGTAATACAGTGCTCAACACAGGAGTAATTAATAACGGAAATAAACTTCCTCCTTTTTGAATAATTATATGCTTCTTTTTCTTCCAATTGTTACCTTTCTTTACTAGTTTTCTAAGGATGTGCTTATACCGCGACAATTTACACTTCTGAGGTCTCGATATCGGAACGTTTCCTTTTAACACGTTATATGCACACTCGCATATAGTTTGAATTAAATTGACGTCGGCTGATTTCAAAAAATGTTTCCTTCTAGCCTGTTTCATTTTCAGTAGAGCGCGTAGTAACAGCGCATCGTCTTTTACTGAGCGGGACATGTTGGCAAATGATATCGCATTCAATACGTCTTAAACTTTTATTTATTTATTTTTAGCAACGTACACAAAATTATATTTATCCGTCGGAAATATACAAGTTCTAATTCTCAGGTCTTCCGATGTTGACTGTTTCATATCAAACAACAGATATCCGTGAGGCTCTCGCGTCGCGTCAGTGTACGCTTCTTGTACAAATTTTGGGTTTTCTGGATGAACTTGTTGCGCCAGGTGCCTAATTTGACTCCTATCACGCGGGTTTTTGAAATAAACAATATACTGAGCGTTGAGGGAAATATCTCTCTGCCCTTTGCCTTGATGAAATAAGTTTTGCGTAATAAAAAACACGCTAATATTTCGATGGTGACTTCCTTTGGTAAATATATCGACAACACTAGCGTTGGATTCTCGCATTAAATCGTCTATTATTATAAGATTAGGTGATGAAGGATCAACGGAATTCATGTCGGGTAGGCCTTCTTGGAATATTATCGGAATATTACTGATCTTTAATGACGGCTGCCATTCCGTGTAGTGCCAATAAATATTTTTAAATTCTACATTGCATAACTCAGACATGTTCTTTAAAAATTTTATAACAAACTGCGATTTTCCGCATCCGGACGGCCCCGCCACGACACATGTGAATTGATGCTTAAACAGCGGTTCCATTGTTTCTACTAATTAATACGGCTTATGTATCTCTATTTATTCAATATTTATCGGCGCATGCTGCGGGTTATACGTAATAATATTTTTATTTTAATGCACGCTAACCTTAAACCTCATTTTATCTCTTATCTTTCACTATAAGAAATGCCCTGAAAGACGCCGTTCCCAGTCTTGTTTACATTCCTTAATGACCGGGATTCCCTCGTGACCGTCTACCTGACGCCGAAACGTCTTGTTTACATTGCGTAATGACCATGTGTCGTCATGTTTGTTTACATCCAGTGACCTCGGGCTAAGACTGGCGCCAGTCTTGTTTACATTTTCTTAATGACCTGGGGATTCCCTAATTACTGTCTGGGTGAAGTGTCAATACATACTACTAAAATAATATTAAATAATCTAACAAAAAATAAATAAATAATAAAATAAACAATTACATAATTAAATGAATGCTAATTCTAAGCCTACAAAAATTATTTAAAAAAAGTTATTATAAATATATTAAGATTATCCCTAATAAAATAATATTAAATAATCTAACAAAAAATAAATAAATAATAAAATAAACAATTACATAATTAAATGAATGCTAATTCTAAGATTACAAAAATTATTTTAAAAAAGTTATTATAAATATATTAAGATTATCCCTACAAAAATAATATTAAATAATCTAACAAAAAATAAATAACAAAAAACTAATTAATACAAAATTAAATTAAATCTTAAGGAACTAGATATCAATAGGGACGAATAAAATATCATTACCAATAATAAATTATTAATAATTATACAACATTAAATAACACTTAATAATTAAAACACCTATATTCGAGAAAATAAAATAAATTAATATAAATTAATTAATTAATTATAATTAATTATTAATTAATTAGTGGTGAGTTTTTCAAAACACGCTTTTATTGAGG
>CM040182.1:63391745-63394245 GCA_022606455.1 Callitettix versicolor | reverse complement strand
ACTTTGTGCCCGTTTTAAAAACGTAGCATATTAAACGTTTTCTTTTTCTTTAAATAATTATTTATTATGAGATACACAGCAGAAACACGAAACCATTAGAAATAATTTAAGATGACTCCCAACCATTAAAGTTAAAAAAACAGGGTGTTACCGAGTGCACGTTTTCGCTGTTTTGTTGGCGGTAAGCTATAGAAAGCTCTAAATGTTTTTAATGAAGAAAATGACGGGTGTAAAAAAGCGATGTTCATTGATGAATGGCAAATCATGCAATAAATAGTTATGTTCAGTGTCGACAGTTTTAATGCTTAATCGAGCATGCGCAGATGGAGTGACGGGAGTTAATTAGGAATTTACCTTCTCAAACCGTTACAGTTCGGTAGTTCTTCAGGAAAGTGGTCAACACTTTCTGCATGTTTTAGGACCCAAGACTTAGCTAATGTCAACGCATCTCTCTCTCTCTCCCTCTCCCTTTCCCTCCATCTCCCTTTCCCTCCCTCTCCATCTCTCCTCTCCTCTCTCTCTCTCTCTCTCTCTCCTCTCCCTTTCCCTCCATCTCCCTTTCCCTCCCTCTCCATCTCCCTCTCCTCTCTCTCCTCTCTCTCTCTCTCCCTCTCCCTTTCCCTCCATCTCCATCTCCCTTCCCCTCCTCTCCATCTCCTCTCCCTCCTCTCTTCTCTCTCTCTCCCCCCTTTGGCATCTAAACGGTAAACTGAAAAATTATAATAACAATCATTAATGTACTAGCCCAAACCAGCGTTAGGCCAAGCTTAAATAAATAAAATAGGTAATAAATATATTTCAAGAAAATAACCTGCAAAAATACGAATGTACTAATAGCCTATAATTTAAAAACACAGCACAACCTAACCTATAATAAATATACTGGTTGCATTAAGCGTAAATATAGCGAGTATTTGGTAAAAATACATTTCAAGGAATACCTGTATAAATACGAATGTAATAATAGCCTATAATTTAAAAACCCACCACAACCTAACCTATAATAAATATACTGGTTGCATTACTCGGTAAAAATACATTTCAAGGAAATAACCTGTATAAATACGAATGTAATAATAGCTTATAATTTAAAAACACACCACAACCTAACCTATAATAAATATACTGGTTGCATTAAGTGTAAATATAGCGAGTATTTGGTAAAAATACATTTCAAGTAAATAACCTGTATAAATACGAATGTACTAATAGCCTATAATTTAAAAACCCACCACAACCTAACCTATAATAAATATACTGGTTGCATTACTCGGTAAAAATACATTTCAAGGAAATAACCTGTATAAATACGAATGTGCTAACAAAAACCATAACCTAACCTAGCCTAACTTATAACAAAAATATACTGGTTATATCAAGCGTAGTTGATGGTCTAGCGCCAAAACCCTTGGACAAGCTTTCACCAGATGAAGATCGTGGGTAAAGAGTAACTCATGACACCATGGATCTCACTTGAGGACACTGTGAGAGGTGCACATGAATAGGATAGAAATGCACCACAGAGAAACCGAGTATAGATTATATAAGGAAGAGGAAACTACAGGCCACGTTATGATTGAGGCTCTTGTTAATAGGAGGCAAAGGATCTCTGGTTTCCAGAACCCTGAGGACCTTCAATCAGAATAAGGTAGTCGGTGAACTGCTAGATCTCACTGAAGGCACCAGTCTGCTGAACTAATCTCCAAGAGGCATTTCCTTTGACCGTGGTTCTAGGGGCCAACAAACCCTTTAACCTCTTATAACAAGTCTTACCTTAGGACCTTGTACATCAAACGTAAAGGGTATTTGATAAAATTACATTTTCAGGAACTAACCTGTATAATTAAGAATTTACTAACATAATATGACAAATCGCCAATTTAACCTTAACGAACATAACCTATAATAAATATACTGGTTATATTAAGTGTGAAAGCAATGGGTAAAATTATTTATTATTATTTTTTATTTTTAACGTCCGACTATTGTGCACACTTGGGCTAATGCAAAAGATGGGATGATTTATAGCGAATGAAAATGCCAAGCCCTGGCCGGGAATCGAACCCGGGTCCTCGGGGTGAAAGCCCAGTGCGCTATCAACTAGGCCACCGAGGCAGAAGCACTTGGGCTAATACAGACGATGGGATGATTTATAGCGAATGAAAATGCCAAGCCCTGGCCGGGAATCGAACCCGGGTCCTCGGGGTGAAAGCCCAGTGCGCTATCAACTAGGCCACCGAGGCAGAAGCACTTGGGCTAATACAGACGATGGGATGATTTATAGCGAATGAAAATGCCAAGCCCTGGCCGGGAATCGAACCCGGGTCCTCGGGGTGAAAGCCCAGTGCGCTATCAACTAGGCCACCGAGGCAGAAGCACTTGGGCTAATACAGACGATGGGATGATTTATAGCGAATGAAAATGCCAAGCCCTGGCCGGGAATCGAACCCGGGTCCTCGGGGTGAAAGCCCAGTGCGCTATCAACTAGGCCACCGAGGCA
>CM040182.1:63126745-63386745 GCA_022606455.1 Callitettix versicolor | reverse complement strand
AAAATTTAAAGATAATTGATGTTGGCCTAATAAATAAATATCAATATCTACTTTAATATCTACAAAATCTTTATACAGATTCACTAATCTGCAATCTCTAAACCCAAAGATATGAAAAAATTCATATAACATATGTCCGGAAACATTTAATTTTCCACAACTCGCCATTTTGTTATTTAAAAAAATATTTTATAGCCTATCTAGAACAATAAAATTAAAATCTAGCATGCTCCTTTTCCTTATACGTTCATCCGTTTTAAAATAGCGGACGTTTATAGATTTTAAAAAAATAAATCTTTTTTTAAAGCGAAAGCACATTGAGGCTATTATCGCCTCCCTAAATGTAAGTGTTAGTGCAAAGTATTAAAGTCGTAAGTGTAGTGTTGTAAGTGTAAGTGTGTGTTTAGACTCGGGTACCGTGAGGAACGTCTAAATCCTCTCAATAGGTGCAGCTAGTCTGCGATAAAAAAAAATCAATAACTGCAAATTTTAGTGACAAATGTCGACATCTTTTTTTGTAGTCATTTTAATATCTTATCGAGTAGAGCAATCAAAACTATGGTGCCCAACAAAGCTGTGCAAATTAATTAAGGGCAAGACATACTTATGCAATATAAATGCATTATTACCATGGATTTCGTACCCTGACAGGCTAGTTCGCGCAGTTATACTGTTTTGCTGTTTTACTTGCTCCATTTTGAAAATTATACCATTCGTTACGAAATTAAAAGAGCTACAAAAAAAGTGTTTTTTAAAATTTGTCAGTAAAATTAATTTAATTATTAATTTATTTTGTTTAGAAAATTTTAAACATCCGCCATTTTTAAAAGGATCAATATATGAAGTAGTTTTTTTTAAATTACGCCTCTACTAGGTAAAGAAAGATATTAAATTTGCATTTTATCGTAGAACAGAGATATAAAATATTTTGTTAAAAAAGCAAATGACAGTGGAAAAAAGTGTTTTCGGACATATATTTATATGATTTCTATTTTTAAGTACAGAATCAACTCCCAACAGCGTGTACAGGTTCCCGGTAATAATCAACATTAAAATCTTGGGAACCATTTTGACTCAAGAAAGGTATTCTTGTCATGCTGGGCCCAGGGGTACAAAACCTTGACTTTAAAACTTATTTTGAAAGAAAACAAAGTATTTAAAATACATTAAAATAAAATTAGTCAAATTTAAATAAATACAAAACAACTGCGGCAAGAAGCTGTTTCGCTGACGTGATGGAAGGAATTTTTTTATCTTACACATTTTTGAAAATCTGTGTTCACTATATTATAACCAGTATTAAAATCTGCATATTTTTTTACATTAGCATTTAAAAATAGAGTGAAAATACTTTCTGGATTATATTCATATTTTTTTTGTTAACGTCCGACTATTGTGCACACTTGGGCTAATGCAGACGATGGGATGATTTATAGCGTATGAAAATGCCAAGCCCCGGCCGGGAATCGAACCCGGGTCCTCGGGGTGAAAGCTCAGTACGTTATCAACTAGGCCACCGAGACGGCCTATCTTCATAAAACAACTTTGGTTTGTACAACAATAAGTTTGATAATGTAGGTAATCTGAAACGGTACATTTTGAAATTGGTCATTTAAAAATGACGGGAAAACACTATGTCTCCATTTTCTTACTTTTCTTGCGTATGAAAACAGCGCGCGGTATCTTGTTGGATGCGCCTTTGGGATGGAAGTATTGCAGTGTGAATCACGGGGAAATATGACAGTGGCCCTCTAATTCCATAACTTCAGTTCTTGCTTTGTACATATCTAAATGTTTTAGTTTGTGTGAATGGTTGTAAATTCAATTGATGCAAAAACAATTTGGATTTCTTGAAAATTTCTCCTTGCAACCATGAAGAAAAACTTTCATACCAAAAGCTAACGTTTAAGTCCTAATAAATTGTATTTTGGTTTTTACAAACATCCGTCATTATTTTCAACCCCTTTGGGTTATAGTTTGTGTGAATGGTTGTAAATGCAATTAATGCAAAAACTATTTGGATATCTTGAAAATTTCTCCTTGCAACCATGAAGAAAAACTTTTATGCCAACAACAGTTAATGTCGAAGTCCTAATAAATTGTATTTTGGCTTTTACAAACATCCGTCATTATTTTCAACCCCTTTGGGGTACAATTTTTTGGAAACGATCTCTTAAAGGTATTTTCAACTTCCAACGGCAAACGATTCAAGTGAAAACATAATTAATGTGTTTTACCGTTGATATAATAACTTTAACCCTTATTTAAACCCCTTAGTTTTTAATTTTTTAAAACAATTTCTAGGATCGAAGAGGCGAATTTTTAAAATCACCTAGGGACCAAGAGAATCAATCGTTCACACCAAGATCTAACTGCTCGATAATTTTTTTTTAAATCAACATTTCAACCCTTTTGAAACTTTGAGAATCTTTCATTATGCACCTTAAATCTGAAGAGCCGGCGGAGGCAGCTCATGGGCTTAGCGACCCCACCATACCTCTAGCTCATTCTACTCTCACTCATTTACTCCACATACATACAACACACACACTTTCTCTCTCACACACAAACACACACACCCGTAGGGGGTGCAGAATAGCTGCAACTGTTGAGAGGACCTAGACGAACCTCGCGGCACCCGAGTCTAACACACATTTACACTTACGATGTAAACACTTCCCACTCACACATGCATTTAGGGATTTGCTGTTCTTGTTCCGTTATGTCTGGGAGTGGCGATCCTGCTTGGTTTCCTTTGGCGGGGCCAAGTATTTATTCTTGTTATAAATGTTATCTAGTTTGTAAGTAATGTTAAGTTTTATCGCCCTGTTGTTTCTTTAGTAGTTGTGTTTAGGCGATGACAGCCTTAATGTGCTTATCGTCTTAAAAAATAAAATGAAAAAAAAATAAATCTGAAGATAAAACTGTGTACCGAATTTCAGCTCTCTACGTCTTTTATATCTAGAGATACAGAGATAAAAATATTAAGTTCTTCTATCGAATTTTATCCTTTTATTGATGGAATTTTATAAAACCGTTTCTTAAGGAACATTTAGAAGACAAGACTTAATATACGTGTCAAATTTCAATTTTGTAGGCATCATAGTTGTGGTGATTTCTTGATGAGTGAGTGAAGTGGTACTTGGATTGTATGTATCTACTAGTTATTACCCGTCGCGGCTTCGCCCACATTTATATGTAGGTGCTCTAGTCTGTTAAAAAGCTACTGACCCACCTCTAATGGTAACCTTCAGTGCTCACAAAAAGTAGTTGGATCAGAATGTTCATGGATGGGATGGGAAAACTGGATGTGCATTTTATAATGAAAAATGTAAAATTTAGTGCTCTAGAAGTTCAGTTGAATCCCGCTACAGAGCGCTGCTATATTGATGAACATTAGTAGTTCTACATTTCGCCGTTTGAATGCGCTGTACATTCTCATTTCGGTTTTTAATGTATTATTTTCGAATTTTGTTTATATTTATTAAAAATATATTTGTTTAACGTATAAAAAATAGCAAGTTTATAATGGTAAATACAATATAATTTTTTGAAATAAGTTCTTAATGTCTGAACCATTATAAATAATACTTCTTTGTACACCTCTCAGACATGTGAATCAACTATATTTCAATTCGCCTGTTCAAACTGAAATTGCTCTTTAATGGGGGTGTTTTTTGCTTGAATAAAATGCAGGAGTAATTCTGTAGAGTGTGGCTATCAAGACATACTCAGCACGTAATTTTTGTAACTGAGGACTGTTGGCTGTAAAGTTTGCACCGGCGTCCTCCCCCAAAAAATAATTACATATCTTATTTATAGTTTATCACGATGTAATTTCAGTATTACTAACCTGATTTGGGGGGGGGGGAGAATATGGAACAGAGATATGTTATGTAGACCAATTTCAATTTCTTCAGTTTTTTCCTTGGTACAATGAAAAGTATTGTTCGAATTTGTATTTTAATAATGTCCAATGAACCATTTTCCTCCTCTTCAACATTTTATAAAGAATTATGTCATTTTAAGTTTTTGTTTTATTCTGACCAATATGAACCCAAATGTTTTTGAATTTTCCCTTCATTAAAAATTCAAGTTATTGAAGAAAAAAATGTTCCAAAAAATTGCAAGAAAAAAATGATAAAGCCAAGTTATTAACTAACCAAGATATTCATTTAAATGAAATGACTATCATAATTTTCTGACAAATTCAAAGAAGAAAAATATTTTTAATTTGAACATTAACAGTCTTATGAGACAGACCAATTGAAAATAAATACAGCTCGCCTTATATAAGGCTTCATTATATTTTAAGGGCAGTACAAACAATTTAGTGTTTATAGATGTTACTTAAAAAGCCAAGTAATAACTTTAAAAAAAAGTTACAAGTCAATTGTGAATCATCTATGAAGATTCATACATGAAGACCAAATTTAAAATAAGAAGTGGACACAAATTAAAAAAATTTTAAAATATAGTGTGGGATAATCTGATTAGTTTTTGTGAAGAAAATTTTAACAGAATCATATGAGCTGATTTCAAAAAATTAGATTAAGTTTTCAGTTCCTTAAGTTTTTAGTTTCCTGAAAATAGTTTTTGGGAGATAGCAAACCAGATTTGTCATTTATGTTCTTCCTTGCTTTTATGGTAGATAGCTTTTTGCACACACAAAAATTATGTTTACATCCAAACAATTTTTGTAATAATTTACAATCTTAATTACGTTTTTTGATTTTGAAAATTATATATATATATATAAACGTTCGGCTACTGAGAATGAAGAGGGCTCTTGGTATAACGCGTGATATCTACAATAAGATATGTATGTCGACGCACACAAAAATCAGACACTACAACACAGTTATAAAACCGGAGGTATTATATGCAAGTGAGACGCTAGCACTACACACAAAAGCTACCATGGAGGATATTTTGAAGGAAGAACGCAAAATCTTGAGGAAGATCCTTGGCCCGAGATTAACAGTAGATGGATACAGGTTGCACTCCCGGAAGACCACAGAGAAGATATCGAACCTGGCAGCAGATATCAGAAGAAGGAGGCTTCGGTTCTATGGACACATCAGTAGACTTCCAACGACTAGACTTGCCAACAGAATCCTTAAGTATATACAAGGTGTCAAATCAACAACGTCGTGGATCGCACAAGTCAGATTAGACCTACATGACGCAGAAATAGACTCAACAGACGTTGAAGACAGGAACGCATACAGGAGAAAGATGTTCGGTTGGAAGGTCCCAGAGAATGAAATCCCAAAGAGAGCAGGGGTAAAATGGACGGAGGAGCAGAAGAGGATCCATGGGGACAGGATGAGGAAGGTGTGGAGGATTAGAAGGAGCAAGACATGAGTCTGAGTGCTTTGCGTGATCCAACAGGGATAATAATAACAGCAGATAATAATAATATATAAACGGCAATAGGTAATCATCTCAGGTACGTAAACAATTTTCATACCAAAATTGCACCCGCAATGGGTCCAACGAACAAACTATTCGATTTATATTATTATAATAGATAATATAATATTCAATAACATATAAATGCATAAAATATTGGGCATGAGATAAAGTGCAGGGCGACTACCTTAAAAACACAGTTACGATTAAATATTTCCGGGCAACTGACTGTATAATTAATGAAATGCGATGCCATTTGGACACGGCTAATTGATAAAGTAGGTATCCTTGTCCGCGTCACTGCTGCTGCCATTGCCATCTCACTCCAAATCCCCTTCACTCTCACTTCATCGACCATGACTTCCTCCGATGAAATAAAACAAAAAAAATTAATTATTTTTCCATTGGAAAATGAGCTATAGGAACTGTAATCATGGTAAGCCTCAGAACCTCTAGAACACTTTTTGAGGTTGTTACTTAATGATGGAAAATGCATGTAATTTTTTTATTGGGATGCCATCAATTGTGTTTATAAATGTTTGTCCTACGTATACAAATTATGGCAAATGTTAAATTAAAAAAATAATAATAACTTTCTCAGATTTCGTCAAAATTTATATATAGCCTATGTATATCTGTATATATAATTACATTAATTATTATTAATATATACATATTATTGTCTGTACAATATCTCTGAAGGAATAAATAAAAAAAACATATGAGATTAATGAATGAAAATACTTTTTTAATCCTTTGTACAGACAATAATATGTATATATTAATAATAATTAATGTAATTATATATATATATATATATAAAATTACATTAATATATTATTTTTACATAATTATTATTAATATATACATATTATTGTCTGTACAATGGATTAAAAAGTATTTTCATTCATTAATCTCATATGTTTTCATTTATTCCTTCAAAGATATCAGACATATCGTAAGAAGTATATTTGTGTTATCAATTTGTTAAAATTATTCATAACATTTTATGTATAGATAGATAATTTCAGCAATAAAAAAAAAAAAGCATTAATTTTCATCCGTGTTAAAGTTATATATTGCAACGGCAACGCCAACGCCATCTAGCAGCGTGTTACGAAACTACATAATTTCTGTTATATAGGTCTTGAGGCCTTGCAGAAGTATACATCAGGAAAATACAATGTAAATATGAAACAAAACTATATATATATATATATATATATATATATATATATATATATATATATATATATATATATATATACACACCATGGAGGGTATTTTGAAGGAAGAACGCAAAATCTTGAGGAAGATCCTTGGCCCGAGATTAACAGAATATGGATACAGGTTGCACTCCCGGAAGACCACAGAGAAGATATCGAACCTGGCAGCAGATATCAGAAGAAGGTCATGGGGACAGGATGAGGGAGGTGTGGAGGATTAGAAGGAACAAGACATGAGTCGGAGTGCTTTGCGTGATCCAACAGGGTCTATGTTCAAATAATAATAAATATATATATATATATATATATATATATATATATATATATATATATATATATATATATATATATATCGAGAGAGAGAGAGAGAAGAAAAAGAAAAGGATGTATGAGTTAAAAATCTTTACTCACCTATACACCCTTTCACGATTTCTTCTGATAAAGTGTAATTACTATACACGAAATATGAAGTTTTTCATTTCATTTTATTTTTCAAACTCATTCTCCCTAGGTAGATCCGTCGTATTTACAGTAGTAGCGCGAGCCCAGCACGGTTGCACTGTCCTGTCGCCCTGTTCACTTTTATTTTGAAAATATCTGTTCTGTGTGTAATCCAGTTGGCAGTGAAGCAGTTTTTGTGGAATTATAGAACATATTTCTTGAGATATGTTCAATTCTCTAATTTTTTTGCGGTTGACAAAACATTTATACAGTTTAAAGTCTCCTTCCTCCTGCGACCCACCCGAATTACTCCCGCACCAAGTGGGTCGCGACCCATAGTTTGGGAACCGCTGGTCTAGAGAACAGGACCATCTCTCATTAGTTTGCTGTACGGGTCTTACCGGCCAACATCAGGTTATTTTCCAATACAAATTTACTAATAAGTTAATTATAAATATTATGATATATGAGGCATTATTATGTTAATTTGTCACGGATAACTTTGTTTCAGATGATTTACAAGAGATGCTCGCGTCAGTACTCCATCACTTGCCTAAAGTTAGACATAGCTCGTTTCGTAGACCGGCTCTCCAGCAGTTACACGACATACCAGATCCTTCCGGGTGTCTCAGTTATCAGCCGGAATACGTCTTCAGACGACTTTCCTGAAGACCTAGTTAAAGCTCTTGCCAAAGATAAATCCAGTAACCAGAAGCTCGACTCTTTCCTGTTCAAGAAACTCGACAACTACATCGGGTCCCTCATATTAAACGTGAAACTGTTGGACACTTCACTCCTGCACCCGAAAACGTCAAATGAGGAAATCGATGCCGAAGGTAATGCCATTTAGTTTTATAGTGAAAGCATGTTTAATTTCATTGAAACCGATATTCTAGGAAAATTCTTATTGCAAAATGAGTTATCAGTAAGCTGTAGTAAGACTCCGGACTCAATGCTTTGGAATGAGCTCCGATCCTAACCTACACAACACTTTAAAAAAAAACAAAAGTTTTAAAATGGCGGTTATTTCAAATTCTAAAAATTTTATTTAAATGTAGCCTATAAATACCCAAACAAAACTTATTAGCCACCCCCAAAACCGTTTCATATGCTGTTGAAAGAAAAAAAAACAAAGCGTAAATAATTTTGGTAGTCCCTAACAGGGAAAATGGCGGCCTCGGTGGCCTAGTTGATAGCGTACTAGGCTTTCACCCCGAGGACCCGGGTTCGATTCCCGGGCTTGGCATTTTCATACGCTATAAATCATCCCATCGTCTGCATTAGCCCAAGTGTGCACAATAGTCAAACGTTAAAAAAAAAAAAAAAAAAAAAAAAAAAACAGGGAAAATGGAGAAGGTTTAAACAAAAAACAATGTTCACTTCTGATACTGCGATTGTGTATAGGACAAATTTGTACAGTATTTTAAAGAATAAATAATTTGTTTATATTATTTTAAGAGAGTCGAAAAATTAGGGTTTAACCTCAGTGCACTGAATTACCAGAAATTCTGTATACGCCTACACTGTCTTAAATATACTCACCTGAGATAATAAAAAAATGTTCCTTCGTTACTAAGCTTACAAATGTTATACTGCAAATTTCTCTTTATATTTACATTTTTCATTTCATTATTATTCGTCTAATTTCTTATCTGTAAGTTTTTAAATAATTCATAATAAATATTTTAATCAATAAACGTTGTATTAATATGAAGAAAATGTTAAATTTGTATTTTATCTTCATTGTATTTTCCCGATGTATAAGGCCTATATTGCGCAAATTATGTAGTTTTTAACACGCTGCTAGATGGCGTTGCCGTTGCGATATATAACTTTTCAACGCAGATGAAAATTAATACTTTTTGTTATTGCTAAAATTATCTATCTCTACATAAAATGTTACGACAACTTAATAACGCAAATATACTTTTTACTATTCATGAATCTATGAAGGAGTAAATAAAAACATATTTAGATTAATGAAGTAAAAACACTTTTTTAATCCATTGAATAGACCTTCTTACTCACTTCAGGTTTTGACCTTTATGAAGGTTATCAACAATACCGGATATATTTCTTTTGACCCATAACCCCTTATATGGACCCCTTATATAAACACGCGCGCGCGCACACACACACACACACACACACACACACACACACACACACACACACACACACACTTAATATAGTAAAAGATAGAAGAAATAAATCAGAAAACAATATTTTTTGGCAGTGTCCCAACTGTAAACAGTATTCTAGTTTTATCATTGTTTAGAACAACATCCTGTTTTACGGCAAAAAGTAAACACGAGTGCGTAAATACAAAGGAATTAGCAAAAAGTGGAAAAAAATACGTCAGAAGCAATATTCGTTGGCAGGGCTCCAAGAAATTAGGGTGACCACTGTGAACAGTCTACCAGTTTTATCATTGTTGAGGACAACATCCTGTTTTACGGCAAAAAGTTGAACACAAAGGAATTAGCAAAAAATGGAAAAAAATACGTCAAAAGCAATATTCGTTGGCATGGCTCCAAGAAATTAGGATGACCACTGTAAACAGTCTACCAGTTTTATTATTGTTGAGAACAACATCCTGTTTTATGACACAAAGGAAACACAGGTGTGTCAACAGAAAGGAATAAATTGTTTTCCAGGAATTATATTCTTTTGTTATGAAAGTTTTTTATCGGACCGACACTGTATCCGGCTATCACAATAGTATGGCTAGTAATTGCCTCGAGACAAAGAACTTAACCTGCTCTTTATTAATACGAAAAGCTTAGGTTTTGTTCTGACACTAACGTTCTATTATAATGATTATTTTCTCACTATTCGAAGTATTAAAAATGTTAGGTGGTCATTAAAAAAAAATATTTTGAGATATTGGTGGATTTATCGCTTTTTCATATCCGAGAAAGTAGTTATTCTTTGAATGTCTGTGTGTGTGTGTGGGGGGGGCTCGCATGCTTCTACACAGCGCCGGGGACTGAACAAATTTACTGATTTTCATGAAAGTGGATAATTGTCCGCGAGACATGAGATGAGCCCTGAGCCGGCCACGCACGCACGCACACTCACTCACACGCGCGCGCACGCACTCACACACACGCGCACACACTCTCACACACGCGCGCGCGCACACACACACACACTCTCTCTCTCTCTCTCTCTCTCTCTCTCTCTCTCTCACACACACACACACACACACTCACTTACTCACTCTCTTTCTCTCTCTCTCTCTCTCACACACACACATACACACACACTCGCACACTCACTCACACACACACTCACGCACGCACGCACACACACGTGCGCGCACACACACACACACACACACACACACACACACACACACACCATAAATATGTGACTGGTTTTGTGTGTGTGCGTGCGTGTGGGAGTAATGTGAGCTAGAGGTACGGTGGGGTTGCTAAGCCCATCAGCTGCTCACATCAGCTGCCTCCGCCGGGTACACGTACACATACTACAGAGACATCGACGACCAAGTAAAAACACAAATATTACTGTAATTTCTTCAAAAACAACTGTAACTAATTGGTTTCAACAGTCAGCTTGTAAGACCCAAAAAAAGAATTGGAATCCGCAATTCTGATACTTTACTTGTAAAAATCAACAATAGAGACAATATAAAGGACTAATTTTTATAAGCTGACTAGAAAATAGAGT
Organism: Callitettix versicolor; assembly: GCA_022606455.1. Classification (NCBI taxonomy): domain Eukaryota; kingdom Metazoa; phylum Arthropoda; class Insecta; order Hemiptera; family Cercopidae; genus Callitettix; species Callitettix versicolor. The sequence goes on along the minus strand of CM040182.1, from coordinate 63,375,970 downwards.
ATTGTTCAACATCGAACCACTGACTGAAGAAGTGAATGCTTCTTCAATAAGTTGCGCCACTGACCTGAAGGCAGCGCCTGTTTCGATGTGCCAATAAACCGCAACAATACGCTGAGCTACGTGACAGTGAAGAGCAATACTGTTCCTCGTCCATTGTTTCCGTTGTCCATTAGTTTAAGAATCCTAGAAAGGATCCTAATTAAAGTTTCATACCGGCTTGGGCAAATTGTGGAAACAACCTATTAAATTTGTAACAGTTGAAGCTAGGAAAAACAAACTCTGGACACCTTCATAGGATAAGAAAACGTATTTGTTTTGTTAACAACAAAACTTTACCGGCATTTCTCTATTTCAATCCATTACAAAATGGCCGCTTATTCAAAGTGTAACGCCGTAAAATTACATTACAGGAAAACACAACGACCTTAGGAAGACCTATTTAAATAAACATTCACTTTACCGAAGACTTTAACGTGTTTTGACGAAATTGGAAATTATTGTAATAAGTTTTTTTACAAAACTTTGTTTTACACATAATTTTTACTCGATAATAACATTGTTTCTTGAAATTTATTTTACACAGACCTTAAAAAAACCAGAAATAACAATAATCACTACAGCAGTTTATCTCGTAAACACATAATTATTTAAAAATTACCAAATATAATAAAATAATAATGATTTATTTGTTATTGTTTATATCCGTCGTGAACAACGGCAATAAACATAACCTCATTTAAAAAATTAACAAAGGTATTCCTTTAATTAACAAAGGTATTGCTTTAGGGAGAAATCAATTATTCAGGTGAACGTCCAACCCTTCCATCAACACACAATCTCCGATGTGTCTTTATTTGTTTCACCCAACTTTTGGGGTACACTAAATCAATCACTTTTTAATGTTCTGTGCCTTCCTCGTAGCCCAGTATTGCTTCATTCGTTGTGATCTTGCTTTTCTTTCTTCGTCAGAGATTTGGATCGTTCGCTTGGATTTGACTTTGCCTTGGAACAGTTGCTTCTTGTCCTTGGTTATTGTTTTGGCTGTTCTGTCCATGAGCATAGTGTCAGTGATTTGTAGTTCTGTTATGTCCTTCTCTCTTTCTCTAAACCAAAGTGGTTTGGCTCTTCTATTGCGAAAGTAGTCAAATATTTTTTTGGTTAGTCTATTTTTGTCCATTCGGAGGATGTGCCCATAGAAATCAATTCTCCTTTTTCTCCGATGTGTAGAAATCAAAAACCCTTAGCCTTCTACTAGCCAGAGCCCTTAAGCCCTCCATACGAAACTTCGCTTAAAAGGCGCTTGCTATGAAAGTTATCCCATCTTGCCTGGTGTTGTTTGTTAATCCACTTATTGTTAACAGAAATCCACTTATTTCTATGGTCCTAGAAATCAAAAACCCTTAGCCTTCTACTAGCCAGAGCCCTTAAGCCCTCCATACGAAACTTCGCTTAAAAGGCGCTTTCTATGAAAGTTATCCCATCTTGCCTGGTGCTGTTTGTTAATTCACTTATTGTTAGCAGAAGTACACTTATTTCTATGGTCCTAAAAAATCAAAAACCCTTAGCCTTCTACTAGCCAGAGCCCTTAAACCCTCCATAGGAAACTTCGCTTAAAAGGCGCTTGCTATGAAAGTTATCCCATCTTGCCTGGTGTTGTTTGTTAATCCACTTATTGTTAACAGAAATCCACTTATTTCTATGGTCCTAGAAATCAAAAACCCTTAGCCTTCTACTAGCCAGAGCCCTTTAACCCTCCATACGAAACTTCGCTTAAAAGGCGCTTTCTATGAAAGTTATCCCATCTTGCCTGGTGCTGTTTGTTAATTCACTTATTGTTAGCAGAAGTACACTTATTTCTATGGTCCTAAAAAATCAAAAACCCTTAGCCTTCTACTAGCCAGAGCCCTTAAACCCTCCATAGGAAACTTCGCTTAAAAGGCGCTTGCTATGAAAGTTATCCCATCTTGCCTGGTGTTGTTTGTTAATCCACTTATTGTTAACAGAAATCCACTTATTTCTATGGTCCTAGAAATCAAAAACCCTTAGCCTTCTACTAGCCAGAGCCCTTTAACCCTCCATACGAAACTTCGCTTAAAAGGCGCTTGCTATGAAAGTTATCCCATTTTGCCTGGTGTTGCTTGTTAATCCACTTATTGTTAGCAACTCGTCAACGATAGAGAAATCTTTAAAGCCGGCTCGGGTCCGATAAATGCTGCTGCAGATCCCAGTCCAGTTAGTCGGTCAGCCTTGTCATTACCATCAACCCCCTTGTGTCCCGGAACCCAATGAAGAGTAACCCGGTTTCCCAAGGACAGAGCACTGAGGTCACAATACTCCAAGTCTGAATTATAAGACCCATAAGTGCTTTGATTGCTGTCTGACTATCAGTATAAATACGAATTCGAGCCTTCTTGCAGGCCCGTTTCAAATTCTCCTGAACACAGTCATTAATGGTCATTACTTCAGCCTGGGATATTGTTGCATACTTTCCCAGGGCAACAGCTTTCTTTTCCGTTGGTCTCAGGTAGTGCACCCCAGCACCAGTGCTTTTCTTTGTCTTGGAGTTATCTGCATACCTATAGAGTAGATACAATAGGTCCTATTTATATATTAAAATACAAATATTCGTTTATATTATGTCAGTAAGTTTTTAATTTTTTCGAAATTCGCTTCCATTTATTTATTTATTTTTTAAGGCGAAAAGCACATTAAGGCTATTATCGCCTCCCTAAATGTAAATATGAATATAAAGTGTTAATGTCGTCAGTGTAGTGTTGCAAGTGTAAGTGTGTGTTAGACTCGGGTACCGCGAGGGACGTCAAAATCCTCTCAATAGCTGCAGCTAGTCTACACCCCTTGCGCTTCCATCACTGCTGCTACCGCCATCATTAACAAATCTCCGTTGGATCGGTTACGACCCGTGACCTTGAAACGAATGCCGATCCTGACTTCTAGATCAGAGGTTCCCAACTTTTCCATCACTGAGAAACTCTTGGAATTTTTATAATAATTTGGTGTACTACATAAACACCAGGAGGGGGCTGGGGTCACGAATAACACACAGTGGAGTGGTGGGTTTGGGGGGGGGGTCGTCCCCGGAAAATTTATGCGAAGTGTTTAGTTTTGAAAATATTTTCCGAACGAAAGATATGTTCTTTGCTCAGTAATAAAGTAAATACACAGAAAACTTCATCATTTTGGACTGATGTAAAATATAAAAACACACCCAAACTGTTGTGCTACAAGCAGGGCAGTGGGCTTACTTAAGTAAAATAAGACAACTTAAATCTAAAAATATATCGATAGACGTCCGAGTATCGAGAAGTACCTTTCTCTCTATAAAAAATTAATTTGTGTGTGTGTGTGTGTGTGTGTGTGTGTGTGTGTGTGTGTGTGTGTGTGTTTTATATACTTATTACTTCACGGTTAATAAAAAAATGTGAATTACATTGAAAACCGGTGTACATCCGTTCCACACAATTATTTTTTGATGAAACATTGTTCTTTCGACGGGGACTCCTCGGTGGCCTAGTTGATAGCGTACTAGGCTTTCACCCCGAGGACACGGGTTCGATTCCCGGCCAGGGCTTGGCATTTTCATACGCTATAAATCATCCCATCGTCTGCATTAGTCCAAGTGTGCACAATAGTCAGAAGTTAAACACCAAAAAAAAAATTTTCCTTCGACGTTGGAACAAAGTTTCTTCTAAAAACACATTGAACACACCACTTTTTAATGTGATTCACATTCTGCCATCCGTGAAGGAATTCGTATAAGCTATAAACATACATATATATATATATATATATATATATATATATATATATATATAATGTTTTAGCACTCTCATTTTCGAAATTTCGGTCCTATTTGATTACAATTTTTGTGCAAATTTGGTACAAAAATCGATTTCGGTAATTGCTTGGACAACTTCGTCGCCCAGCAAAATCCGTCTGACAGTTTCAAAATGGCGGCCATTTAAAATTTTCAAGAAAACACCTTTTTCTTAAAATATTTTGAAAATCCGATTTCACCATCATAATCAGCGTTAAAATCTACATAAATTAACATTTTCGATTTTCAAAACTCACTAAGAAATTAAAACCATGAATTTTACGGCTGTAAATTTTCATTTTTTGTATTTTCAATGTCATTTGAAAGTTTAAAATGCTAATGTATGCAGATTTTTTTGTTATTTTAAGGCGAAAAGCACATTGAGGCTATTATCGCATCCCTAAATGTAAGTGTGAGTGTAAAAAGTTAAGGTCGTAAGTGTAGTGTTGTAAGTGTAAGCGTGTGTTAGACTCGGGTACCGCGAGGGACGTCTAAATCCTCTCAATAAGTGCAGCTAGTCCGCACACCTCTGCGGGTAAGGTTTTAATGCTGGCACTGATTGTGAAATCAGATTTTAAAAAAAGGGAATGATAAACAGATGTTTAAGGAAATTCGCTTCCGTAATGCCAGCGAGACAGCTGCGTGCCGCCATTATGTAATTATTCCAGTGGCGGTAAAGAAGGATCATTGTAGCGTTGCTTCTTTTAGAGACGTTGTAAGCAATAATTATTGGTCGTGAGTAACAGGAAGAGAAGTTGTAAAGAGGCTAATTGAACCTGTTTATACTTAACTATTGTGGAGCCTCTTCACCGTTGTTCTTGTTTTTGTTCGTTTGTCCTATATTTTTACTGGTTTTTTTATTTAAAAAATTATCGTCATCGTAAAGAAGTCATCTTGAAATTTCGATGAATCTCCACTACGAAAGTCCGAACGAAGTTGGTTTTACTTAGACGTCTGACTAAGTGCATACTAACATCGACGAAGACTGTTCAAATTACCGATTTATATTAGTTTACTGTTAAACAAATTATTTTCTCAAAAATCGGTCGCAATGATTTTCATGAAATTTTGCTCAAATGTTATTACCCAAACACAATGCGCGGTTAATCAAAAAATGCGGTTTGGGACCTTTTAAAAAACCTTGATTATCGTTTAGTTAAAAAATATATATGTGTAAGATTTTGCTCAAATTTTAATGATATATGACGTTGATAACTCAAATCATTGATTTTTTTTAATGTCCTACTATGTGCACACTTGGGCTAATGCAGACGATGGGATGATTAATAGAGTATGAAAATTCCAAGCCCTGGCCGGGAATCGAACCCGGGTCCTCGGGGTGAAAGCCCAGTACGCTATCAACTGGGTCACCGAGCGGCTTATCTCAAATCATTGAAGCAAATTTGAAATGAAATAAATTTATAGTTCCGGGAGTGAATCGAAAAAAACAAACAAAAATAAATCGGTTATCTTTGAATCAAACTTTTTCCACTTTTCTGTTGAAGTTTAGTGGTTTTCTTTAACATTTTAATTATCTTTCACTCACATAAACTTCAATAACGATTAAATAAGACTTAATCACGAATATTTGGTATCGATACAATATCGACAAAAAAATATCGATACTCCGATAATATGGGGTGAAAAGTATCGTTACTCGTTATGTCAAATAACTTTTTTTGTTTTAATAAACTATTTATTGCACAAATAGTAAAAATAATTAACCGTGTATTATTATTTCTAATATCGGTTGACAAACGGGATGTTTTAATAAGAAAAGATTCTTTAAGTAATGAATTTGGGAGTTTTAACCTAAAATTCGTAAACATTACATTTTATCAATGGTTTTTTTGTTATTTTAAGGCGAAAAACACATTTAGGCTATTATCGCCTCCCTAAATGTAAGTGTGAGTGTAAAGTGTTAAAGTCGTAAGTGTAGTAGTGGTTGGGCAGAAAACACCAAACTGTTAAAAAAAACTGCTTTTCTATAAACGACAAACAAACTGCTTTTTCAAACGGAAACAAGCAGTTTGATTTCGACTGGTTTATGATTTGTTAAACAAGGAACGGACTGTTCTATTTGAACGTTGCAGCAAGTGCTAAAACTGTTTTCCTGCTAACTGCTTTTCTTCAACTTGCTTTTATGCTTTTTCCCTTTATTCCAAAGTTGCTTGTTCCTTTTAGTGAAGTAAGAACTGTTTGGTCAATGTCAACGTTTATCTCTATTTTGTTGCGATTTGTAGTAACAACCACTCACGTTTTATAGATGCAGAGCCTAATTTTATTTAAACATGTTTTTTATATTTATTATCAATCATCAATATTTTTTAATCAACTAAAAATATTCTTAATCGTTTGCATTTTGGTAAATATGCAAAGGACTATTTAATTTTTAAGTAAAAAAAAAGAATGCTTCTATTAGAAATTCATTGCATTTTGTCAATATAAAATGGCATACATAATTATTACGTTTTGAGAATGTAATTTAATTATTACTACACTTATAAGGATTATTTTTATCCCTTCTAAATGCTTTATATCCAAAAACAATTTAAGGACATGGTGGTAATGGGAATGAAAAAGTAGTCTTAGAAAACTGAACGTATGTGCTTTATGTTTTAGCTGCCAATACAATTTCGAGTTTCAGTTTTCTAAACCTGTTTTTTTTCCAACTGTTTTAAAAAGCAGCTTTTTTCCTCAACAAACAGTTTGTTGACGTTTTGTAAAAATAGCAGAAACGCCCACCTCTAAAGTGTTGTAGGTTTAAGTGTGTGTTAGACTCGGGCATCGCGAGGGACATCTAAATCCTCTCAATAGGTGCAGCTAGTCTGCACCCCCTGCGGGGTTTTTTATCAATGGGAAAAACTAAATTTAATACTTTAAAAATGTAAAAATACAAAAAATTCTGTAGGCATATATTAAAAAAAATATGTACTAAAGCTATAAAAATAATTATTTTTAGGCTAATTATTATTATCATAATGATTAGGGATTTTATCTTGTTGTGATCCCTAATTCTTGAAAATTCAGCTTTATAAGTGAAAAACTAATACGTAATGGATACAATAATGCACAAATACAACAAAGTACAAAAACAATACAAAAAAGCAATAATGTACTTCTGATGCAGATATCAATATCAAATGGTTACTGGTATTAGATAAAGATACACAATAAACCGATAAGAAACATGTAGAGAGATGCCTGTTGCATTAGTAAATTGTTTATTTCCTGCTTTATGAGTAACCTTTTCTTTGTTTATAAAAGCGATACGTAGATAAAATGCGACGATATCACCGTACGATAATTAAGAGCTAGTATCGATCCTCTATATCAGGGGTCTCCAAACTTTCCAGCCTTAGGGCCATACTGATTACTCCAGTAAGTTCCGAGGGCCAAAACCATATTATCATTGTTGCCGGTGGTAAAAAGTGAAATAGTCCACTGATGAAAAAAAAAGTCCGAAAAAGTACGCAACGTTTAAAAAAGGCTGCAAATCGGACTAAAGTCCGCAAAACGGCAACACTGCATATTATTCATTTTCCTGTCATTATCTGTAATTTCTAGATTAGTCGTAGAGTACGAGCCATGAGGAGTAACGTGACACGACATCTGGTGGACACAAGCGGAATTAGGTAGTCCCTTCTATCGCTAACAGATGGCGCTAATAGCACGTACAGAATAATCTCGTTGGTTCGAGAAAGTTCTGGTGTCTTCCTATGATACTGTTGTGAAATAAAATATTGCTTACCTCCTTAAAAACGGCTATCCGCGGGCCGGACAAAATCTGTCCGCGGGCTGGATGTGGCCCTCGGGCCGTAGTTTGGAGACCCCTGCTCTATATTATCGAAACATTAATATCGATAGCGATACTGCCAGTATAGAAACAGTATCGACCAGTAAGTATCGGAACATCTCTAACAACAGCGCGATCAAGTCACTGTCCTTTTTTTTTAAGGCGAAAAGCACATTAAGGCTATTATCGCCTCCCTAAACGTACCTGTGATTGTAAAGTGTTAAAGTCGTAAGTGTAAGTGAGTGTTAGACTCGGGTACCGCGATGGACGTCTAAGTCCTCTCAATAGGTGCAGCTAGTCTGCACCCCTCTGAGGGGTCACTGTCTGCAGTGTGTGACTTTCACAAGTCACGCGGTGTGTGATAGGAAGCTGACAAGTCTGGCTGGGATAATCCTCAAATCTATTATCAATGCGGGAGATCTTTCTTTATAATGGATTTTTATATTTTAATGTTAAATTGAAATAAATGTAATAATAAATATCGCAATTATATTTCTAAGGGTTTGTGACCGCATCAAGAACCTTCAAAAAGTCCATTACATTATGGGTGAAAATAGTTTACTTTAATTATCGATAATATTTCCGAGTGTATGACCCATAAAACACAAATATCAATATATCGTAAACGTCTTTACAGTTAATAATTTGTCAACTGTTGTAAATAATAAAAGCCGCCTCGGTGGCCTCCGAGGACCCGGGTTCGATTCCCGGCCAGGGCTTGGCATTTTCATATACTATAAATCATACTATCGTCTGCATTAGCCCCAGTGTGCACAATAGTCGGACGTTAAAAAAAAAAAAAATAAATAATAAAACTAAATCTATTTATGTTTGCAGGTCGTAGAAAGAAGAACGGTTTTGGATCTACTTTGGCTACAGCCGGGCTTTTCTCAGGAGGAACGTTGATGGCTGTCGGAATGAGTGCTCTCGCCGCGTTGGCGGGGAAAGCTCTCATGACCGCTTTACTGTCCCTCATGCTATCGGCCATCTCGGCTCTGAAAGGCAGCGGCGACCACAAGAGCACTACGTACGAAATAGTAACACGACCAGTAGTGTCTCACGCTCACACGCATTCATCAGAGATCCAACACGAAACCCACCATGGAGGACATCATGCTTCTGGATACGGATATGCGAGGAGTATGGAACTAACGCCAGTATCTCCGAAAGAGTATCAGCTAGCTTTCCGTGGATATGATTAGAGGCTGAATTAACATTTATTTTCAACGCGAGGTGTGGACAATACTAGTCTACATATTTATTAGTTGCTATTTGCTATGAGACAGGTGAGAGTAGCACAGTTAAGTCACATTGGTAATGGCGCTGCTGGAAGAGTTCAAAGGGCAGAATTTTTTTATGATTGACTGAATATACTGTAGTACTACTTTACCACGTCCATTGATTTAAGTTCTTTTCTCTGTTAACACGACTTTTAGTACACAAAGTTCTGTGTATTTCCTAACCAAATGTCTGATCGCACTGTGTACAAAAATTAGGATATTTACCAACCTGAGGTCACCGTTCTCTCTGTATTTGTTTCACCCAACTTTGGGGTACACTAACCAAATCAATCACTTCTCAATGTTCTGTGCCTTCCTCGTAGCCCAGTATTGCTTCATACGTTGTGATCTTGCTTTTCTTTCTTCGTCAGAGATTTGGATCGTTCGCTTGGATTTGACTTTGCCTCGGAACCGTTACTTCTTGTCCTTGGTTATTGTTTTGGCTGTTCTGTCCATGAGCATAGTGTCAGTGATCTGCAGTTCTGTTATGTCTTTCTCCGTTTCTCTAAACCAAAGTGGTTTGGCTCTTCTACTGCGAAAGTAGTAAAATATTTTTTTGGTTAGTCTATTTTTGTCCATTCGGAGGATGTGCCCATAAAAATCAATTCTCCTTTTTCTTATTGTGTCTGATAGTGTTTCAGTTTTTTGGTAAAGAGTTTCATTACTGATGTGGAGTAATTGGTTGTTACGGAATTTGGAGCCTAAGATTTTTCGTAATATCTTTCTTTCTTTGATCTCCAGCCTTTCAAGTCGGCCCTGGGTTGTGAGAGATAATGTTTCAGCTGCATATAAGGCTTCTGGTTTAATTACAGTATGATAATGCCTTATCTTTGTATTCCAGGAGAGGGACCTCCTGTTGTATGTGTCCTTGGTAAGTTGGAAGGCTAATTCAACTTTATTTCTCCTAGATTCCATAGCTTTTTTCTCTAGAGCATTCCAGCTGATCCATTCCCCAAGATAGTCACTGTTATTAAACATTATATTTTTTTTACAGACTTAGGCTTATAAAATATTTTCAGAATGCTAACACAGATAATTAAAGATTTGCTTTTTTTAAAGACAAATTGCATTTCAAGAATGCGTAATCAATTTGTTTTGCTCTCTTAATTTTATGTTTTTAACCGTTCAATTTTGAATCAATTAATTAAAAACTAAAAAAACTCGTTGACGGTTGAAATCTTTCAAACGATCTTAATGAACTGAGTAATAAGCTTTACAGATAGAATGTAAGGCAATGTTGCTGTTATAATATTACAATTTCTTCTAATACTTCTTGTAGACCCAAAATAACGTCTTACAAAAAAGTGGCTCTTTTTTGCTGTTTATTTCAACTTAGCAAAAATCAAACATTCGTGAATTTGTTACAGTTGGAAAAGTGTGCAATAGTACTTTATGGAAATTCTAGCAGACAAATTTAAAACATTTGATTTTATAAATCACAATTTTTGCTTGTATAAATTATTTATTAAACATATCACTGAAAGAAATACATCAGTTTAAAATAAAAAAACGTATTTTAGTTCTAAAACTACAGGTATTTCTCTACAGTTTATGTGTCTAATAGCTTCTTTCCTTTTCTCGGTCAGATTTATCCGTCTTGACTCGACCCTTATCTCTCGAGATTTACCAAAACATCTGTTATTATTTAAAATTTCGTAAATAAGGTTTTTTTCCAATCCGATGTCGGAAATACTGGCATTCCAAATCTCCGGATTGGTATTGTTTTCAAAATCTACGGTCTACGTAGGGTACAAAATCATTAACTTTCTTTCTTTCATCTCTCGTCTTGTGGTTTTTCTGCCTTATGCAGCGTATTCAATCCTCTCAAGCATCTGAACATCTCGCGCCTATAGAGCTTATCTCTTGATCTGTTGTTATTCACAATTATGTACACGATGTTTTTCAAACCAGATGTATATTCTGGAATTATTTTCCAAATCTCCAGATCTGTTTGTTTCCAGAATCCATCATTGCTCCCGAAGCTGTTTTTTTAAATAACAATCACATATCGCGCTAGATAACTGTTACTTCAGCCTACCCACCAAGAGGTTACATTTTGACTGATTGCATAAGAAGGATTGCAATTTCCACAAACTGAGCATTGGGATTTAACGGATTTACTTGGGCAGATTTTTGCAGCTAAATAATTTTTCACGAGTTCTGAGTAATACAAATGTTGCTCGATCACGTATAATTAAATGGAAGTTTTCCTAACTAAGCAACATGTTACAGAGCGTACTGCGCAGTCCAATAAGTACATAGTGCCTAACATATTCCAAAACAAAACAAGATCACTTTTAGGCTTCACACAATAACACTTTAAAAAAACATATTATTACTATGTTGAGTATAATGATCTGCCCTCCCTAGCTTCGTCAATTCTACTTTCGTTGACGCGTTTCGGAGAACCTCCATCTTCAAAAACTATATCTATACTGGTCACCAATATTACGGCCCGTCCTATTTATAATTTTCTATCTCCACCTCGTACCGCTCCTCTATTCAACACGTGTACATTAAACCTGACGTGCTCGATTCTGATTGGCTCTTCAAAATCATACGTTTCTTCGCGAGCACGTCAGGTTTAATGTATACGTGTTGAATAGAATGTAGGTGGAGATAGAAAATTATAAATAGGACGGGCCAGTATAGATATAGTTTTTGAAGATGGAGGTTCTCCGAAACGCGTCATAGAAAGTAGAATTGACAAAGCTAGTGAAGGCAGATCATTATACTCAACATTGTGACAATAATCCTAGCAGAAAAGTAGAAGAATATAAAAAGAATCATATTTTTCTTTATATATTTACAAAAAAAAACATAATATATGATACATAGAAATGTATATCCATATTCGTTCTTACTTCAAAACGTAATCACGTAAAATACCAAAACATGTGAGTTTTATTCTATAAATAACTTATTTCGGAATGCAATTATTTGTCTCCGTGTGAGAGTACGTTTTGCAACAACCAAAATGGATATTTTCATTATGTTCAGCTGAGGAGGTTCAACAGGCAAAGAACTAATCCTCAGTGAATCGGAACGTTATTTTCCTTAGTGTCAAGTAGGTAAATATTTATTAAGATTCAAAAGTGTTTTTAACACCTTTTACTCAAACATTTCACTGACAGAAGCGTTTGAGACAACAGTGTTTAAAAACTACATCCCGAGTCTTGATTTCACTTAACATTGCGGTAACTTTTTTTCCTTTTTTAAACAGTTCATTGCCAAGAACTAGTTCCGATTTAAGACGAAATACATCATTGATTTAAGATAAAATCAATCACACTCAAAAAGTAACCTAAAGATCACATTTCGAGGTTTTATATCTGGGTCTTACATCAATCACCGCTCTCATTGTTCATTTTCCAATGGACATTCGCCAATTATAATGGATTTTTAGAAACCGTCCGTCGCAGACAGTCTCGTGACATGTCCATACTCCAATAGTGTTGTGGCACATCTGCGCTCAATATGAAATTCTTTAACAAGGCTCGACAATCAGCCGTTCCCTCTCCTGCTTCTCTATCACTTGGACGAAGCCTGGGGCTTGAGACCAGCATGGCGGAGTTACTGTATACATTATTACATTGCCAACTTAAACCAGCCTGTTACTGTGTTACGGCTAAACCTATATTATTCTCTGTTTTTACGGTTAAACGCGAAAGACCTCAAATAATACGTTCGATTATATTCGTTGCTAAATCTATTACTGCACACGACTGTTTTTTTAACTTCTGCTTTTTTAATAAATTCAAATATTTAATGATTTGTAGTAATTAATTTAATGTGAAAAACGATTGATCCTCTGAGGTTTAATAAATAAGGTTGTTTGTGTTTATTAATGTAGTGATTTTTTTCAAACTGTGGTATATGCTCATTTCTGGGAACCTTGGAGCGTTCAATGCTCAGTCGGTAGAATAGTGGGCAGCTTTATAGAATTAGTATCTATGTGGTATTTTCTCTGCATGTTAAGTCGATCTCTCGCCTTCATTAGCCCAACTGACAAACATTATAGAAGTAAAACATCTAAAAAACATCATGGAATCTATTACACTTAGAGTTTTTGGAGGTTAAGATGTATACATTAATTTGGCAACAATTCCTAAACAATAATAGTGTTATTGTTTAATAAATTATAATTTACGTTTTTCAATACTCACTGTTATTTACAAAATAACTTACGTAAAACAACCAAAAACACAACAAAATAACTACGGCTTATCTCGGAAATCGTCTGCAGGTTGGCAACATATACGAAAAATTCCGTTTATATAACGTTTTTTTTATAAATTCTTTTCAAATTATTGTATTAAGTATGATCAACTGTTATTGTAATTGTCATATTCTAATTTTATGCTGACTTTTAATTTTCAAAAATTTGTGTATTCCAGAGTGCATATTCTAAAGGAATGACTGTTATATTTGTACTATTCTGTGTTACTATTGTTACAGTGATTTTATAGTTTAAAATATTTACTTTATATTTATTGCATTATTTTTTTTATTTGTATCAAGCATGCCAAAGATGAATTAATTTATAATGCTATTTATATTAGTAATTAGTGTAAAATATTAAAATAAAATTATTTATTGTTTATTTCATTGCCTCAATCAATACGTTTTCGCCCTTTTCTCCTATGGTTAGCTTTGTAGACTTCAATCCATTAGGAGCCTCGGTGGCCTAGTTGATAGCGTACTGGGCTTTCACCCCGAGGACCCGGGTTCGATTCCTGGCCAGGGCTTGACATTTTCATACGCTATAAATCATCCCATCGTCTGCATTAGCCCAAGGGTACACAATAGTCGGACGTTAAACACCAAAAAAAAAAATCCAATACATTAGTTTTCTTGCACTCCAGTACAGTGATGTTGGAAGATATCAGGGTTAAATTTTCTGCAATTGAGCAGATGATCCTTATTCATGTTATATCAGCTCTTGGCATAGCATACATTTCTCTGATCGAAGTATGTTGATTTTGTAAGTGAACTTCCATGCAGGCTTGACCTGTACTGGATTATTAAGCTGCACCAGTGATCTAAGGAATGGAGAGGGTCAGATTTGCAACCCCCCCCCCCGAGACATATTTAAACTGCACCAGTGATCTAAGGAATGGAGACGGGTCAGCCTTACAACCCCCCGAGACATATGTAAACTGCACCAGTGATCTAAGGAATGGAGAAGGGTCAGCCTTGCAACCCCCCGAGACATATGTAAGCTGCACCAGTGATCTAAGGAATGAAGAAGGGTCAGCCTTACAACCCCCCGAGACATATGTAAGCTGCACCAGTGACCCAAGAAATGGAGAAGGGTCAGCCTTGCAACCCCCGAGACATATGTAAGCTGCACCAGTGATCTAAGGATTGGAGAAGGGTCAGCCTTGCAACCCCCCCCCCCGAAACATATGTAAGATTCACCAGTGATCAACTTCCCTCTACAGTGGTTATATAATCCCTCCATCCTCCTGAGAAGAGGAGACGAACCTTACATGCTGGGATTAAGTATGTAATTTGCAGAAATTAAAGCAGTTATAATTTAAGCAAATTATAATATAAGGTATCGAATTATAGCCTCTAACTGTAGCTCTTGTGCAAATTTTGATATAAATCGAGTTATTTATTATAAGTGCTGTGCTTGTATTTATGGCTGGAAGAATAAAACGGACTGACTGAACCATAAGTTCCTTATTTAAAACATTCAAGCTAAAACCTCCATTCTAACTTTATTGATTTATTGTTACAAGTTAATGCTTTAAAGCGCTTATACATACATGTACAATATTGCAAATTAAAAGTTTGCAGGCAAACTTTATTTTCTATAGACTTGATATACGTTTCATACATTCTTGCTCGGTTACGGATCCAGCCAATCTGCGACCTGAACGCAGAGCCTTGACGCTCGGCCATCCTGACTTGCGATTTTATCTTCGTAAATACTATACTAAGGTTTAACTTCAATATAATTTATAAATCAACAATATTTTCAAAGATATTTTGTAATTAGTGGTATCTCATGTTTGTAAGGTACGTGTTTAACAAGATGGTAAATATCTATTTACACGTCTTTAACTGCCTTAAAAGTATCAAAAACGAAAATAAATAGAGTTAAAAACAAATTTTGAATAAGAAGCTTCGCATGTTTCGCTGATTTTTCCAATTCCATTTCGTCTGAAACTCACAGAAGACTTCTTCTGCAACGTATATTTCCACAAAATGGTCAGCAAAGGCAGGTGTCATCTACGAATGAATCCTCAACTTCATTAAAAGTTGAATGTATAAAAGTTAAACCTCTATACTTGTTTCTTTTTTTGGGGGGTTTAACGTCCGACTATTGTGCATACTTGGGCTAATTCAGACGATGGGATGATTTACAGCGTATGAAAATGCCAAGCCCTGGCCGGGAATCGAACCCGGGCCCTCGGGGTGAAAGCCCTGTACGCTATCAACTAGGCCACCGAGGCGGCAAAAAAAACAACTTGAGATTTTTCTTCTGCAGCCCAATTAAAGTGGAGCCAAAAGCCCATAAAAAAAATTGACTCCTGGAACGAATCAAAGCTCGATTGGAGCAAATCATAGCAGAAAGCGAACCGATTAATACTATTCATATTTTTAGCTTTACCTGAGCAGTAAAATTAACATGCTTTCCAACCCATTCACTGGTTTTAAATGATCGTTTTTAAAAAATGTTGCTGAATTCTTGTTTTTGGCTTTAAACTGAGTATTTTTTTTTTAACGTCCGACTATTGCGCACACTTGGGCTAATGCAGACGATGGGATGATTTATAGCGTATGAAAATGCCAACCCCTGGCCGGGAATCGAACCCGGGTCCTCGGGGTGAAAGCCCAGTACGCTATCAACTAGGCCACCGAGGCGGCAAAAAAAAACTTGAGATTTTTCTTCTGCAGCCCAATTAAAGTGGAGCCAAAAGCCCATAAAAAAATTGACTCCTGGAACGAATCAAAGCTCGATTGGTGCAAATCATAGCAGAAAGCGAACCGATTAATACTATTCATATTTTTAGCTTTACCTGAGCAGTAAAATTAACATGCTTTCCAACCCATTCACTGGTTTTAAATGATCGTTTTTAAAAAATGTTGCTGAATTCTTGTTTTTGGCTTTAAACTGAGTATTTTTTTTTTAACGTCCGACTATTGCGCACACTTGGGCTAATGCAGACGATGGGATGATTTATAGCGTATGAAAATGCCAACCCCTGGCCGGGAATCGAACCCGGGTCCTCGGGGTGTAAGCCCAGTACGCTATCAACTAGGCCACCGAGGCGGCAAAAAAAAAAACTTGAGATTTTTCTTCTGCAGCCCAATTAAAGTGGAGCCAAAAGCCCATAAAAAAAATTGACTCCTGGAACGAATCAAAGCTCGATTGGAGCGAATCATAGCAGAAAGCGAACCGATTAATACTATTCATATTTTTAGCTTTACCTGAGCAGTAAAATTAACATGCTTTCCAACCCATTCACTAGTTTTAAATGATCGTTTTTAAAAAATGTTGCTGAATTCTTGTTTCTGGCTTTAAACTGAGTATTTTTTTTTTAACGTCCGACTATTGCGCACACTTGGGCTAATGCAGACGATGGGATGATTTATAGCGTATGAAAATGCCAACCCCTGGCCGGGAGTCGAACCCGGGTCCTCGGGGTGAAAGCCCAGTACGCTATCAACTAGGCCACCGAGGCGGCTAGGGTATAAGGTTATTAGGTTATGTCTATACTTGTTCTATTTCTACTGCATGAAACAAGTATAATCAAAAAAGCATAACTTTGATGATTTGGTGATCAATTTGGTGTGATTTTACAATGAAAACTTAATAGTTTAAACTGGCATTTTGACGCCTCTTGACAATATTAATTAGCCTTAATTAAACTCTAATTTGGAGTACCCCGAAGTGATCTTTAGTGCAGCTTACATACTTCCCGTTGTGAAGGCGAATGAGTGCCACCGACTGTCTTGCACCTAGAGGTCCTGCTTAAGTTCCTTGTCATCGCACGTCTTCCTGTGTCTTTCCTCAAGAATATTCCTTAGTCTGGTGTTGAACAAAACCCATTCAGTAATGTGTTGGCAGTCTAAACATAACGATAGTGTTGACGCAATGCAGTGCATGCCTTGTTTTGCAATGCCTGTACTGTAGTATTTAAATTATTTTGTATGCAAAAGTATTGTGACGCAACTGTAGATAAAAACACTGTGTGTTCATGTCAATTGAAGTTTAGTTAAAATTGTCAGTTTCGAAGAAATACATTTATGAAATAGATATATATTAATAATCCTTATTTAATAATCCTCATAATAATCCTTATCCTTATTTAAAAATGAGAAGCAAAAACTACGAAATCTGGTGTTATATATATATATATATATATATATATATATATATATATAAGCCGATTCCCGGCGAAGGCTTGGCATTTTCATACGTTATAAATCATCCCATCGTCTGCATTAGCCCAAGTGTGCACAATAGTCGGACGTTAAAAAAAAAAATTATATATATACACACATATGTGTGTGTGTGTGTGTGTGTGTGTGTGTGTGTGTGTGTGTGTGTAGTATATATAAAATAACTGTTTTTATATATTAAATTTATATTAAATTATATTAAATTTCTATAATCTGAAAGTCCAGTAGCTCACAATCTTACTGGAGGTGCAATAGCTTACTTCAGGCTTACAGTTTTAATAGAGATGTAATGCTTCACAATCTTAATGGATGTCTAATAGCTCACAATCGTACTGGATGCCTAATAGCTTACTGGAAATCTAATAGCTCAAAATTTTACTGGACTACTGACAGTTAACTATCATACAGGAGGTATAATAGCACACTATCTTACCTAAGATACTGTATGTAACTCACAATCTTATTGGCGGTGTAATAGTTCTTTATCCTACTAGAGTCCAATAGGTATTGTGGTTCAATAGTTCATTATCTTACTTGAGGTCGAATTGGTAATTTTCTTACTTGAGGTCTTGAGGCTTACAGTGTCACTACAGATCCATTATCTACATGCACTGTGTAACAAGGATTAATGCATTAAAAATGCTATTATGACCGACAATCTCTTCTCCAAGCTGGTGGGGGGGGCAGTCGAGGAAATGCCTTGCATTTATTACATACAGTGATCAATCCATAAGTCATCATTTTTAATCTATCTCTTAAGCTACGTGCACACAACTCTTCGCGAGCGATTCAAGAGCAGATCGTTGTAAGCTTATGGGATGTTCTTTCCACAAACCTTGAATGATCCTTACGCGAGCTTCAGTTAGTGATGATAATTTGGATCAGTTGAGAACCTCCAGTGAAAATGGTTGATAAAAATTTATCTGCGATTGCACTAAGCTTGTTAATGATTGGTCGTTTGTATGAAAAGAACAGAAAACACACCATTGGTGGCGAATAAACCTGTAAAAATATCACGACCACGGATTTCTCCTGGATTTAAAATCACAGAACGTGAGTGGGTATTACAATAATGTTACGAAGTGATTTTGAGGATTTCGTTAAACAAAAAGAATCAGTTCAGAATGTTCGCAGAGAACATACCACTAAGCCATCACACTGCAACTGCAAATCCCTCTGGTCACAGAACATGAGTGGGTATTACAATAATGTTAAGAAGTGATTTTGAGGATTTCGTTAAACAAAAAGAATCAGTTCAGAATGTTCGCAGAGAACATACCACTAAGCCATCACACTGCAACTGCAAATCCCTCTGGTCACAGAACATGAGTGGGTATTACAATAATGTTACGAAGTGATTTTGAGGATTTCGTTAAACAAAAAGAATCAGTTCAGAATGTTCGCAGAGAACATACCACTAAGCCATCACACAGTAACTGCATTAGCCATTTATGAATGGACTACGTTCTCTGGTCACAGAACGTGAGTGGGTATTACAATAATGTTACGAAGTGATTTTGAGGATTTCGTTAAACAAAAAGAATCAGTTCAGAATGTTCGCAGAGAACATACCACTAAGCCATCACACTGCAACTGCAAATCCCTCTGGTCACAGAACATGAGTGGGTATTACAATAATGTTACGAAGTGATTTTGAGGATTTCGTTAAGCAAAAAGAATCAGTTCAGAATGTTCGCAGAGAACATACCACTAAGCCATCACACTGCAACTGCAAATCCCTCTGGTTACAGAACGTGAGTGGGTATTACAATAATGTTACGAAGTGATTTTGAGGATTTCGTTAAGCAAAAAGAATCAGTTCAGAATGTTCGCAGAGAACATACCACTAAGCCATCACACTGCAACTGCAAATCCCTATGGTTTGTTCTCTCGAATCGAAGTTTTGTAAACAGCCTGAACATTTAATGAGTAGTTAGTGTGCAGCTCATATGCCTCGAGACACTGTCTACACGGAGCACGCAAACTGTACATGAGACGCTTGTGAGTGTAGTGTGTAGAGGCATATTATACTAGCCAAGGTTCGCTGATAACAGTTTAGGAATAGAATATGCAGACAAGAAATGGACAAAGGAAACATCATTCATATAAAAACATTTAACAAAGTTTGACACAGTAAACCACAGACTGGATCGTGACCACATGTTACGTTTGACTAGACTTCCCATCCATAAAGAACCAGAGCCTTGACTGAATTCCACGTGGGCAACTCAGTGGTTCTCAATACGGGAATATTATGACACATTTAACCAATTAAATAGCTTCCTCAGCAAGCATAGGGACTGCAAGTATTATTTCTTAGAAGTTCATTACAAAAGTTCTCGTTCTATGTAAAAAAACTCAATTCGAAATGGAGAATGAACCTCACTTTTTTACGAAATTCCATTATGGGTGTCACATGAAGAAAGCAGAAACTTTTAGGACTTGTTAAACATGGGTCCCGGAAAAAATTCGCGTTCAGTTAAGGTTAGAAAAAGATTTCGACCTGGTTACTGGTCAGAGAGTGATATAACACCGCTCTGAAATCGTAGAATCATAAATTGAGAGCAAAAAGGTTACGGCTTTTTACCTGACAAATTGAATAAAACTTATCCAAGATTTGAAGATACAGTACTTGTTGAAATATTTCAAGTAATACGTGAAACTAAGTATAGAAAAACAAATTTTGTACACATTTTTGTATATCTTTGTTAAACGGGTGATAAAAACTTATAACGCATAAGAAAAATTTGTAAAGAATATAATTCCGAAAATAATTATATAAAAATAAGCCATATAGAACAAATACAACTTCAAAAAAGTCACTATGTTCAGTATAATGATCTGCCTTCCCTAGCTTCGTCAATTCTACTTTCGTTGACGCGTTTCGGAGAAGATCCATCTTCAAAAACTATATCTATACTCATGGATATAGAGTATAGATATAGTTTTTGAAGATGGAGGTTCTCCGAAACGCGTCAACGAAAGTAGAATTGACGAAGCTAGGAAAGGAAGATCATTATACTGAACATAGTGACAATAATCCTAGCAGAAAAGAAGAAGAATATAAAAAGAATTTCAAAAAAAGTATTTATGAAATCAAAAACAGATACGACTGACAATTATTTATCAGGTATCTGACGTTTATAATTCTTGCCTGATTTTATGTGTGGCATAAAAATTGGTTTTAGTCATAGCTTGAGCGATTCCGTTACCCAGCAAAATCCGTTCAACCGTCGTTTAAGCGGTCGTTTAATTTTTGTTTTGTTTTTGGGGTGTTTAACGTCCGACTATTGTGTACACTTGGGCTAATGCAGACGATGGGATGATTTATAGCGTATGAAAATTCCAAGCCCTGACCAGGAATCGAACCCGGGTCCTCGGGGTGAAAGCCCAGTACGCTATCCACTAGGCCACCGAGACGGTTTCGCGGTCGTTTAAATTCAGTCTTATTTGAACACATCTTCACCATATCCAGTTAAATTCTATTTAAATTGACATTTTAAGTTTTCGCAAAAGTTTTTTTATTACAAATTAAATACTATTTCATGCAGATTTTAATGCTGATCTTAAACAAAATCTCAGTTGAAATGTGTTATCGAAGGACAAGCTGTGGTGTGAAATAATTTGTTCAGGATTATCTGATTTATGATGCCACGAATGCGCATCCATGATGCCGTTTTGCCTGTGACATTTTATTACCTTTGACACCACCATTGCGTAAACATTTTTTTCGGTGCAAATTAAAACTTATAATTTATACTGATAAAATATGTATATTATGATTTGCAACAATACTGTATATATATTGCCTACAGTCTAAATAAAACTAATATTGGAAAGCAGAGAGCAACTATATGGAACCAAAATATACAGCCGGTGGCGTGGTTAAACGGTGTCTTGAGTGTCAAAAAGTCACGAGGCCTTGAAGTTCTGAGGTCTCGCAAAAATTTGGAAGATGTTGGGATTATTTTATGCGATTAAGAAAGAGACTGAAAAAAATCTTAACGTAAAAAATGAAAATTCTGTATAATATTCTTTACTATAGTCTACTTTAAAAACTATATATTTTAAAACTACCTCATTAGCAAATTTTCACTGGAAAATGTTTGGTAGCAGCCATGATGGTAAGGCCCAATCCTTGGGCCTTGAAATGAGCACCGATTCTGATTTATATTATTAATAATTTATGTAATAATCGTAATTATGATGATGGTGATAATAATAATAATAATTATTATTATTATTATTATTATTAAATTGGTGTAATTATTATTATTATTATTATTATTAATATTATTATATAAATAAATAAAATTTGAAATAAAAGAAATTTATCTATAATAAATATAACTCACATTAGGTACGTTGACATGAGTTGTAATTTTTAGGCTATCGATTAAAATGAGAGAAATTTGAATCCTATTTTGTTATCGACATTAACTTAATCAAAGCGGATCAAATTTTCGAACACAAGACTTCAAACACACACACACACACACACACACACACATATATATATATATATATATATATATATATATATATATATATATATATATATATATATACAAATAGAGAAATTTGAGACCTATTTTGTTATCGACTTTACCTGAATGTGTGTGTGTGGACCAAATTTTATGTGTTGTGTGTGTGTGTGTGTGTGTGTGTGTGTGTGTGTGTGTGTGTGTGTGTGTGTGTGTGTGTGTGTGTGTGTGTGTGTGCTTTGGAAGCCTTGTGTTCGCAAATTTGGTCCGCTATGATTCAGGTAAAGTCGATAACAAAATAGGTCTCAAATTTCTCGATTTGTATATATATATATATATATATATATATATATATATATATATATATATATATATGTGTGTGTGTGTGTGTGTGTGTGCGCGTTGGAAGTCTTGTGTTCGCAAATGTGGTCCGCTTTGATTCAGGTAAAGTCTATAACAAAATATGTATAAAATTTCTCTATTTGTGTGTGTATATATATATATGTGTGTGTGTGTGTTTGTGTGTGCGTGCGTGTGTGTGTGTGTTTGTGTGTGTGTGTGTGTGTGTGTGTGTGTGTGTGTGTGTGTGTGTGTGTGTGTGTGTGTGTGTGTGTGTGTGTTTCAGGATTAAATGACGGAGTAAATAAAAAGTATTTAGTTTAGCTTCGATTTATTTTCGAATCACAAAGTTCAGTTACAAATCTTTACTGATTCGAGTTATAAATCTTCATGTATCACCGAAATCTAACGAAATTATGGAATCGACTCTTTTTCCTACAGTCACGGAACCGACATTTTCGAAGAAAAGTTTGACAGTTTTTTCAAAGATTCTGCACCACTTATTTAAATTGATTAAAACAACTTATCAAATACACCAACTTTCTTCAATACAGATAGCTCCGAAGTAAAGTTATTATAGAGTCAATTATAAAGTACGATATACTCGTTATAACGGTACGTGTTTGTGAGTATAATTTATGATATTCTAATCGTACTAAGTTTTAATACTTACCGTACAGTAATACAACGTCAATGGCCTCTTGTGTACACCGGGAGAGCAACGCCTACACAATCTACGCGAGTACGTGCAGAGGCCAAGAAGTATGCATTTTCTAAGAAACTTAAAAAAAACAGTAAACGGTAATCTCCATTTTGTTTAACCCAGATCATGTTGGTTGCTTTCGCAAACAATGCACACTAAAATAATGGAGATAATTTCCATCGATTAGAGGATGAAAACTGCTCTAGTTCTACCTGTCCAGTTGTCCAGAACTGCAAGAAAAACTTTACTGTACTAAATCGGTGAGTCTCGCTCCCCCGTTCCCCGTTCACCGCTATAAAACAAGAAGACACTTTGAAGCGTTGCAGTGTGCGACGGGAAGACAAGCCGATATGAAATCCACGATTATTGTTGTATTTTTGATGGTAACGACAGTTGCCGCCGGTGACAGTGAGGAGAAAATGGAATTTGGGAAAGGAGCCGGGCTCGGTGATTTTGTTAATCAGGTAAATATAACTCGAGGTTCGTGACAGTTTGCAAATTAAACTTAAAATATTACAGGACAAATGTTTCATAAAAAAGCGTCAAAAATATAAGTTCACAATTAGTTAATTTTTTCTATACTTTGTCTTTTTTGGAATTAGAAAGTCAACTTTACAAAAGTGAAAGTATCAGAATTTTTAACTAACAACCAAAAATTTGTAGCTTTCTTATCTAATCACAAATGCCTTCTTGATTGTTTCTTTCTATGTTCATTTTTATACGTACACAGTTCAATCTTAACAATAAAAACGACATATTTTTTGTAAAACTTAATTTCTAATCTCAAAAAGAAATTACGTTTATACAAATTGTACTTTGTGAAAATGTTAAATCTTCGCAGTCTGTATCCACGTTATTTATCTATTATTTTAAACGCTAATTTCACTGGTGAATACGTAACTTGTAGAACAGAGACAAGATGGACCTGTTCAACAACGCCTGTTCTTTTCAAAATTGTTATTAAAAATTCTAAAAAGAATTACAAAAATTAAAAAAAAGTCTTGTACTTATATTAATATATTAGTGAAAACCTTGATATTATTTCTTAATATATATAATATTAAGAATTAATTATTATATTATAATTAAGAAAATAATATTCAACGTCTGTTGAAAAAAACAGACGTTGTTGAACAGGTCTATCTTGTCTCTGTTCTAAAAGTTACATATTCACCAGGGAAATTTGCGTTAAAAATAATAGGTAAATAAAGACTGCAAAGATTTTTCAGCTGCTGTGATTTTTTAACATTTTCACGAAGTACAATTTGTATAAACGTAATTTCTTTTTGAGATTAGAAATTAAATTTTACAAAAATATATCATTTTTTTTTGTTTAGATTGAACTGTGTATGTATAAAATTGAACATAGAAATAAACAATATCAAGAACAAATATATATATATATATATATATATATATATATATATATATATATATTTTCAATATCAAGAAACAAGAACAATATATTATTTTTAAACTAATTTCAATCCTGTAACTTTAACAGAAACAATGAACTTATTCAGTAACTGCTATTCTTTTTAAAACTATTATTAAAATTTTCAAAGATTTCCCAAACACTTAAAACAGTATTAATTACAGTTTAAATAACTTTTACTTAAATTTATTTCCTTAAACGTAAACAGTACTGTGAAATATTGTGTAACATAAGACACGCTATACGTTATTTATTTTATAGATTGTTTAATTATTACTATAGATATTTTATATTATTGTTGTTGGCTTCAAAGACTAACAATCACAGTTATAGACTGATTTACTTTACCCTGATTTACATTTCTCATCTTGTTTACATTTTATAACAAAGTTTCCTTTTTTTAACTACACATCACGGCACAGCGCTCTTCGCGTAGTCACTAATAAATTCTTATTCATCGGTTACTATAAATTCGAATCGATTATTTTCATTTTGAAACCTTCAGTACGTAGTCGCATGAAGTTTTTCAAGTAATGAGTTTGTAACTGCTACTGTTCTAACCGGTGATTGTTTCTTTTTTTCCTAAATTAGTGGTGAAATAATACATTTCATGTAGGCGCTATTAATTTTTAGCGTTTTAAGTGATGAATAAATAACTGGAAAACTTGGAATCGCTACATATTTGAAGGTTTCAAAATGGAATAATCGTTACGAAACTGAAATAACCGATCGCCGAAAACTGAGGACTGAAACGGTAACACATTACCCATTTATTATTTTGCTTATTCTTTACACAATGTATTTATACGAGTATAACTACCACATCCAAATTGAAAATACAAACAAAAAGTCAATTACTTATTTAGTTAAAACAAAGTTAGACTAAGTGTAGATATTGTCTTTTTAACTTAGATATTAAAATGATATTTGTTTGGAAAATCAATATATTTAATGGTTTTTTTTTGTGGTGTTTAACGTCCGACTATTGTGCACACGTGGGCTAATGCAGACGATGGGATGATTTATAGCGTATGAAAATGCTAAGCCCTGGCCGGGAATCGAACCCGGGTCCTCGGGGTGATTTTTTTTTTTTTAACGTCCGACTATTGTGCACACTTGGGCTAATGCAGACGATGGGATGATTTATAGCGTATGAAAATGCTAAGCCCTGGCCGGGAATCAAACACGTGTCTTCGAAGTGATTTTTTTTTTTTTTTTTTTTTTTTTTTTTTTTTTTTAACGTCCGACTATTGTGCACACTTGGGCTAATGAAGACGATGGGATGATTTATAGCGAACCGGGAATCGAACCCGGGTCCTCGGGGTGATTTTTTTTTTTTTAACGTCCGACTATTGTGCACACTTGGGCTAATGCAGACGATGGGATGATTTATAGCGTATGAAAATGACAAGCCCTGGCCGGGAATCGAACCCGGGTCTTCGGAGTGATTTTTTTTTTTTTTTTTAACGTCCGACTATTGTGCACACTTGGGTTAATGCAGACGATGGGATGATTTATAGCGTATGAAAATGCTAAGCCCTGACCGGGAATCGAACACGGGTCCTCGGGGTGATTTTTTTTTTTAACGTCCAACTATTGTGCACACTTGGGCTAATGCAGACGATGGGATGATTTATAGCGTATGAAAATGCTAAGCCCTTGACCGGGAATCGAACCGGGTCCTCGGGGTGAAAGCCTAGTAAGGTATCAACTATGCCACCGAGGCGGAATACATTTAATGGATTTATTGTATGTTTAACTTAAACCTAACACATCACGTTTGCGCTTTCATTGAACTGTTTAACACGTTCAACTAATTAAAAAAATGGAGGTTTTATAAACTATCATTATTGATTTTTAGGAATTACATAATTGTTTTACGTATAATCGGTAAAACCCGTAAGTTCGGATCTACTAACTACTGGTGGTTTTTTCTTTGATACCCTTTCTTCACTAGCAAGTCATTTAATGGATAATTAATTAAGCATGGAATTAATTATCCACGACCATCATTACACGTTTCATTTTATGTTAAACGAGCTTCCTTTAATGATTAAAATTCTGTCGGTAACAGTGATCAATAGAAACTTTACCATTAAATAACTTAAAAAGTAAATGAATTTCCGTTTCAATAAATTGATTCGATTTGAAGGTGAAATATATTAAAAATAATTTTAATTAATAAAAAATTTAATGAAACTAAAAAATCAAAATCAAATTCCTATATAGGTTAAAGCTTTCAATTTTTTTTTTTAACGTCCGACTGTTGTGCACACTTGGGCTAATGCAGACGATGGGATGATTTATAGCGTATTAAAATGCTAAGCCCTGGCCGGGAATCGAACCCGGGTCCTCGGGGTGATTTTTTTTTTAACGTCCGACTATTGTGCACACTTGGGCTAATGCAGACGATGGGATGATTTATAGCGTATTAAAATGCTAAGCCCTGGCCGGGAATCGAACCTGGGTCCTCGGGGTGATTTTTTTTTTAACGTCCGACTATTGTGCACACTTGGGCTAATGCAGACGATGGGATGATTTATAGCGTATTAAAATGCTAAGCCCTGGCCGGGAATCGAACCCGGGTCCTCGGGGTGAAAGCCCAGTACGCTATCAACTAGGCCACCGAGGCGGCTTTGAAGCTTTCAAATGAGTTGTCTATAATAATTCTACGGCAAAGTATAAGATAAAAATTGTAACATAAACTTTTACTTACAGAATCTAGATTTAATTTAAAATCAACAATAATTTAAGACTTTGCACATAACCTCAACACAGCCCTTTAGCCATTGTCTGCTTTGAGCTTTAGACGTTCGTTTAATATCCTTTGTGCAATATTTGTACAGAATTTCATAAATATAACTTAATTTTATAATTTTAGAAGTGATTCATCTTGAACAAATTTTTACGTAAAATATTTGTATAGATTATAATTGTATAAGCATCTTAAAAGTAGATTTATTAATAAATGGTATCGAGGATTGTGTAAATTCTTGAATTAATTAATATATTTTTAAGTTTTTTTAATTGTAAAACACACAATCTATAAACAATTATTATTATATATATATTGTGCAATTATATATATATTATATATATATAATATTATATTATATTATTATATATAATATTGTGTAACGAATTTAACAAAAATTATGTACGAATTAAAAGAAAACAAATATGGAATGAGAGAATTAAGTATTGTTGACTCATTCTAACTTTTTTTTTTATCTATACAATGTTGAAATTTTCTTCCAAAATTAATTATATTCCTGTCAAAATATTAAAAAAAAATATTTGCCCGATTCTTACGTTTGGTTTAAATCGATTGGTATTTTATCTTCATAAATTTTTAGTACTAAATTTTGTTTCGTTTCTAATCGAAATGAAAAATAATAAATTTATAATATTGAGTAATAAAATAATTAAAAAAATAACACATTTCGCTACATGCGCAGTTGTAAAGTTTTGCAAACAAGACATTCAGAAAAAACTGTTTAAAAATAGGTTAGAAAATTTTTTTCATCATGTATATTATCAAAATAGTTTTTATGTAATTTTATTTGTTTGGCTTTTTAAATATTCACTTTAAGAAGCTTTTAAAATGCCCTTAATTTAATAATTTATCTACACAATCAGTAGGGTATGTAGAGTAAAATTTACTAAAACATATTTTTAGCCGCCTCGGTGGCCTAGTTGATAGCGTACTGGTCTTTCACCCCGAGGACCCGGGTTCGATTCCCGGCCAGGGCTTGGCATTTTCATACGCTATAAATCATCCCATCGTCTGCATTAGCCCAAGTGTGCACAATAGTTGGACGTTAAAAAAAAAAAAATTCACCCCGAGGACCCGGGTTCGATTCCCGGCCAGGGCTTGGCATTTTTATACGCTATAAATCATACCATCGTCTGCATTAGCCCAAGTGTGCACAATAGTCGGATAAAAAAAAAAAAAAACAACAAAAAAATATTCGAGGACCCGGGTTCGATCGTGGCATTTTCATACGCTATAAATCATCCCATCGTCTGCATTAGCCCAAGTGTGCACAATAGTCGGACGTTAAACAAAAAAAAAAAAAAGAAATTCACCCCTAGGACCCGGGTTCGATTCCCGGCCAGGGCATGGCATTTTCAAACGCTATAAATCATCCCATCGTCTGCATTATCCCAAGTGTGCTCAATAGTCGGACGTTAAACAAAAAAAAACAAAAAAAAAATATTCACCCCGAGGACCCGGGTTCGATTCCCGGCCAGGACTTGGCATTTTCATACGCTATAAATCATCCCATCGTCTGCATTAGCCCAAGTGTGCACAACAGTCGGACGTTAAAAAAAAAAAAAAAATTCACCCCGAGGACCCGGGTTCGATTCCCGGCCAGGGCTTGGCATTTTTATACGCTATAAATCATACCATCGTCTGCATTAGCCCAAGTGTGCACAATAGTCGGACGTTAAACAAAAAAAAAAAAAAAAAACAAAATATTCACCCCGAGGACCCGGGTTCGATTCCCGGCCAGGGCTTGGCATTTTTGTACGCTATAAATCATCCCATCGTCTGCATTATCCCAAGTGTGCACAATAGTCGGACGTTAAACAAAAAAAAAAAAACAAAAAAAACAAAATATTCACCCCGAGGACCCGGGTTCGATTCCCGGCTAGGGCTTGGCATTTTCATACGCTATAAATCATCCCATCGTCTGCATTATCCCAAGTGTGCACAATAGTCGGACGTTAAACAAAAAAACAAAAAAAAAAATATTCACCCCGAGGACCCGGGTTCGATTCCCGGCTAGGGCTTGGCATTTTCATACGCTATAAATCATCCCATCGTCTGCATTAGCCCAAGTGTGCACAATAGTCGGACGTTAAACAAAAAAAAAAACTAAAACATATTCCACATAGTTGGCAAAAGATTTTGCCACATACATTAAATAAGACTCTTTTTCTTAACGTCCGTACTTTACGCCAGTTTGGACTTTCCGTATAGTAGTGACAGAAAACAAATTTACAAAAACTAAACAATATGTTTAAGAAAATTCAATTATTTCTCTGATATTCTACCCAGAAAAATCCCTTTAAACAAAAAGCATATTCGTTAAGGTAGATAATGTTTATTTCCTTTTTCGATTTTTTAAAATAAATTGTCTACACTGACTTATTCTACGCATACGATTGAAATTTGATTAGTTAGTTTGACATGGACAAGTACTGTACCGTCACTTAGACTCTTGCCATTGCTAGAATATTAGTTTATTGCTTATAACTTCCCAAAAGGAATATCTGAAGATACAGACCAAATCATATTAAACTATTTAAGTTCTTAAGGTTCTTTCTACATTTGATCAACAAAATATTTTGAACGAAATTGATACAGGCATTTTTGAGAGAATTTAAAATACGAAGAAAGTTCAGACGGTTATTTCTTCTCACAATATTTCTCTCCCCTTTCTCTTTCCCTCTTCTTTTCCCTCCTCTTTCTCTCGTTTTCCTCTTTTTCTTTCTTTTCTTCAGCTGGGCGTACGTTTTCCAAGTGTCCAACTACAATGTGCTTCCTTATTGACCTGTATACACACACGCGCACGCACAAATAAATAGATGAGTCGTAATTTATAAAGATCTATTAAAATTGACAAAACAAATTTTTTGACATTCAAAATACTTTCTTTTCATGGAGTAGCGAGGATATCAAAACAACGGAAATCAACAGAATAATCAGTGCCCACGTTTTGCGTTATCCTTCGAGTGAACTTTGCCCTAGAAAACCGATTCGTTTACACGATCTTTTGTGTAAGAGAATAAATCGTTACTTGAGTGATTTCGAAGTTGCCCAATAGAGGGCAGAGTGGTCGCGGAATTCCTGCGCACCTTCCGCAAGTTTTTGCTCCCCAGCAAATGGTGCATGTCAAAACGAGTGCAATTTTCCGTTTCAGGGACCCGATCATGACCTTTGTTATCCTTCCATGTGTAACAGTTCCTTTGCAGTTGCTATTGTTCACAAAATCCGTTGTCCGGTCCATCGTTTGACGGTCGTGCAAACAAAATCAACAGAGCACAAGCTCGAGTTACCAATAAGTGATTACTGGTCACCGCTAGATCACCGGTTACTGATAGCGGTTACGTATTACAGTACCACGTATACGTGAAAGAAAATTACATAATTAAAACTCAAGTAATACAGTGCAAAATCATTAAAAAATTTTCTTACATTCAATCATTTCCTCGAAAGAAAATCGAATTAAGAAGCTAGCGAACGAAAAAAAAATCTTATAAATTTCTCAAAATCGGATCATCACATTTTCATCAAAATTTGATCGCAATTTTTTTTTTTGTGTTTAACGTTCGACTATTGTGCACACTTGGGCTAATGCAGACGATGGGATGATTTATAGCGTATGAAAATGCCAAGCCTGGCCGGGAATCGAACCCGGGTCCTCGGGGTGAAAGCCCAGTACGCTATCAACTAGGCCACCGAAAAATCTTATAAATCAAAAAATCTTATAAATTTCTCAAAATCGGATCATCACATTTTCATCAAAATTTGATCGCAATTTTTTTTGTGTTTAACGTCCGACTATTGTGCACACTTGGGCTAATGCAGACGATGGGATGATTTATAGCGTATGAAAATGCCAAGCCTGGCCGGGAATCGAACCCGGGTCCTCGGGGTGAAAGCCCAGTACGCTATCAACTAGGCCACCGAAAATCTTATAAATCAAAAAATCTTATAAATTTCTCAAAATCGGATCATCACATTTTCATCAAAATTTGATCGCAATTTTTTTTGTGTTTAACGTCCAACTATTGTGCACACTTGGGCTAATGCAGACGATGGGATGATTTATAGCGTATGAAAATGCCAAGCCTGGCCGGGAATCGAACCCGGGTCCTCGGGGTGAAAGCCCAGTACGCTATCAACTAGGCCACCGAAAAATCTTATAAATCAAAAAATCTTATAAATTTCTCAAAATCGGATCATCACATTTTCATCAAAATTTGATCGCAATTTTTTTTGTGTTTAACGTCCGACTATTGTGCACACTTGGGCTAATGCAGACGATGGGATGATTTATAGCGTATGAAAATGCCAAGCCCTGGCCGGGAATCGAACCCGGGTCCTCAGGATGAAAGCTATCAACTAGGCCACCGAGGCGGCAACTTTGATCGCAAATGAAGAATCACAACTAAACTCATTGTGCCAAATTTAATATGAAAGAAAATGATTGTTCGATAGTTGGCGTAAATTGGAAAAGCAACAAACCGACGGCGGTCAGGGATTATTTTTCAAATTTAATACCGGAAGAAATTGTTTTCGTTTTAAATTTTCCGCACCGATTTGAGTCATAAATCTGTGTACATGACCGAAATTTTAGCAAAACTCTTAACACATTTTTAAAAAATTTGCCTTTTTTAATTTTATTATGTCGTTGTCTTGGATTTTCGGGTCCGCGCCGAGCTATAAGTTTTGTTTATTTACTTAAGAACTATTTTTTTTAGCATAATTTTATTAAAATATAGCCGAATTTGAGAAATTAAAATTTTTAAGTGAATTTTTTATTGCTAAAAGTAATTACAAAAGACTTTGTTTTTAAACATTAAAAATAAAGCGCTCGCTCGCACGCACTTATACGAGAGAGAGAGAGAGAGAGAGAGAGAGAGAGAGAGAGAGAGAGAGAGAGAGAGAGAGAGAGAGAGAGAGAGAGAGAGAGAGAGAGAGACAGAGAGAGAGAGAGAGAGAGAGAGAGAGAGAGAGAGAGAGAGACAGAGAGAGAGACAGAGAGAGAGAGAGAGAGAGAGACAGACAGACAGACAGAGAGAGAGAGAGAGAGAGAGAGAGAGAGACAAAGAGAGAGAGAGAGAGAGAGAGAGAGACAAAGAGAGAGAGAGAGAGAGAGAGACAAAGAGAGAGAGAGAGAGAGAGAGAGAGAGAGAGAGACGAACAGTAAAATAAAAAAAACTTTTTTCTGTACTCATAACCCCTGAAAATGTACAGATCCTTCAAAATCTTATAATCGATTATTTTCGTCATCTGGTGGTCACTTTCTTTACAGTGAGAAAGCAATGAAACAAAATTAAAATTCTTCACTTATATTTTAAGTTTTTTTTTGTGTTTAACGTCCGACTATTGTGCACACTTGGGCTAATGCAGACGATGCGATGATTTATAGCGTCTGAAAATGCCAAGTCCTGGCCGGGAATCGAACCCGGGTCCTCGGGGTGAAAGCCCAGTACGCTATCAACTAGGACACCGAGGCGGCTTTGTTATATTTTAAGTACAATTTTAACCACCTCCGAAGTATAATCCGATTTCTTTGATTCGGTTTCTAGGTCGGTGTCCACAGTGCACTTTCACGGATGGTCTTGCAAGTAGATCATTGCCGCAAATCTTCATTGTTTGGCACTAACACGTTTTTCCCTTTACTTTGGTAGTTACTGCAAAAAATCCTGACACAAAGAAAGACACAATGCGTGAACCCGTTGAGGAAAACGTTTTAGTGAAAGTTACAGCCTACAAAAAACAAATAAGCCTAAGCAGACCACGTGACTCGAAGCGAAGTTGTTTATGTCACATGTAGATAAGTTAATTCTGGAGCTCTGAACGGCGTCAAATCTAACATTTATAGAATTCAATATTTATATACAAACAGTAATGAATCTTCGTAGTGCATGATGAAAATACGATGATTTTAAAATATTTTCAGATTTTCCATAAAGTCATTTTTAAGAATGAAATCACAGTTTTTGTTTTGATACATTTAATCGGAACTTGATACAAATCGTTAGAGATGATTTTGATGAAATAATAATATTAAAAGCTTTTTGACGAAAAATGGCATTTTAATATTAATTTTTTTTTAATTGTTCTGATATACGGATAAACCTACAAGACTTACAAAGATGTCTGTCAATCTTTGTCTGTACAGTTCGAGAATAAAACTACTTCAATTTCGATTGAATTTGGTATTTTGATATCGTTCCCCTTGACAGTGATTACTTTTTTAATTTTTCAAAAGAAAATATTTTTTGGCCCAAAACCTAAATTTCTCAAATTCTGTTATAACGATTTTTAACAGACTAGTCTATACGTAAATGAACTAAACGTATACCCTTTTTATATTCTTCTTTTCTGCTAGGATTATTGTCACTATGTTCAGCATAATAATCTGCCTTCCCTAGCTTCGTCAATTCTTTCGTTGACGCGTTTCGGAGAACATCCATCTTCAAAAACTATTTCTATAGGTTGTATAGTAGTATATAGTATAGAAATAGTTTTTGAAGATGGAGGTTCTCCGAAACGCGTTAACGAAAGACGAATTGACGAAGCTAGGGAAGGCAGATTAGTATACTGAACGTAGAAACTTTACCCCCCCCCCCAAAAAAACGACAGATATAGAGAAAAATTAAAAAATTGTTAACAGATTTCCAAGGCGGTTTATTGTTTTGCTCAAATGTTTATCATATTTGAATATCCATTACTCAAATCAACGTAGTAAGTTTGAAATAAAAGTAATTTACGGTTCAGGGGTTTAAAAAATTGCAAATAAAAGGAAGCACTGACAGCCGACTTCTCATTTTTTACGTCATATTTTTAATTGAATACGAGAGAAAGTTTGTGTAATGTTTTAAGCCATTTTATTTGCAGGCAAATGTGCGCAGGTCTGAACTAGGCTCTACTAAACTGGCCTGTTTTACA
The DNA here is from genome assembly GCA_022606455.1 of Callitettix versicolor. Lineage (NCBI taxonomy): Eukaryota > Metazoa > Arthropoda > Insecta > Hemiptera > Cercopidae > Callitettix > Callitettix versicolor. The sequence goes on along the minus strand of CM040182.1, from coordinate 63,341,989 downwards.
TACCGCAGTCTCTTGCTTCGACAGGCTGGAACACGCACTGTTTCTCTGGTTCACTGGTTCCACTACTAATTGCAATGCCATGCTACTCCGTTTTAAATCAGCCTGGATTAAAATGTGTATAATCGTCGATTTTCGTGATGTTTACCGTAAAACGCTTCGAGTTCAGTCAGACATTATCCGTCTCAAATGAAAGTGATTGGAAGCGGAACATTTAGATAATCTAGATTAAAAGATTGACCTAATATTCATCTAGATTATTTTTGGTGTTTAACGTTCGACTATTGTGCACACTTGGGCTAATGCAGACGATGGGATGACTTATAGCGTATGAAAATGCCAAGTTCTGGCCAGGAATCGAACCCGGGTCCTCGGGGCGAAAGCCTAGTACGCTATCAACTAGGCCAGGGGTCTCCAAGCTTTCCAGCCTTAGGGCCATACTGATTACTCCAGTAGTTCCGAGAGCCAAAACCATATTATCATTGTTGCCGGTGGTAGAAAGTGAAATAGTCCACTGATGAAAAAAAAGTCCGAAAAAGTACGCAACGTTTAAAAAAGGCTACAAATCGGCCTAAAGTCCGCAAAACGGCAACACTGCATATTATTATTTTCCTGTCATTATCTGTAATTTCTAGATTAGTCGTAGAGTACGAGCCATGAGGGTAACGTGGGCTGTTTTCTGTTTTTGGTACTACTTATTTGTGTGAGAAGACCTTCTCCAAAATGAAGTACACAAAAAATGTTTACAGATCTAAATTAACTGATGAGCATCTTAAATCTCTTTTAATAATTGGTACAAGTAAAATTAGTCCACAACTACAAACTATTGTCAGTGGAAAATTTCAATTACATAAATCTCATTAGTATTTCATATGTCATTATGCTTGTTATAAGTTATGTTTTTATTTAAAATGTATACAATGTTAGTTGGATTCATTTCAATAATTTCTTAGTTATTATATACTGAAGTTAAATTTTCTGCATATTATACATGTCTTTACTCATTACAATTCTGTGTTTCTTTATCCAACTTATCACAAAAACAATAACAATAAGCCTACAACAATGTTATGAGTAGTTAGCCCATGACCATATCAATCTAGATTATCATATTAATAATTATTCAACATAAAATTAGAATACTTTAGTAAACTAAATTTAATTTGCTATAAAAAATATGTTCTCTAAAAGGAGTTTTCAAGTATGCTAGCTCTCCGCGGGCCGGACAAAATCTGTCCGCGGGCCGGATGTGGCCCTCGGGCCGTAGTTTGGAGACCCCTGAACTAGGCCATCGAGGCGGCTTATTCATCTAGATATACTCGCACAGTTGTGTGTAATGTTTTAACTAGTTTGCTGGATTTCAGGCTGCACTGCATCTGTCAGATATTGTTTTACCTTGTACCAGAGGGAGGGCATAAATTAATTGTTTTAATTTTAATTGTCATTAGGGAGGGCAGCACATACCGCATCATAGTGACAAAATATAGGGGTGGTAAAATTCAGATGCTTTGACGCAAAATTATTCCCAATGTAGCATCGCTAACAAAACATTCTTACGAAGATATTAAGAGGCAACACGTAAATGTATTGTTATTAAATACGTAGTTCTCTCCGCTCCCTGTGTCCTGTCGAGTGCTAACATGGTGCAATTAGGATGTATACCTATGCATTGCGGGATTGAGGGAAATGAGAGAGCAGATAAGATGGCCAGGAGAGGAGCTGCTTATCGACTAGTGGGACTAGAGCCACAACTGCGAGAGGAGCGGTAAGGAAATGGGCTAGGGATGAACACATCAAACGATGGCGACAATTCCCTGGCCAAAGATTGGGGAAACGCCTTCTCTCGGGACCAGACCCTTTACTGACAGACACTTGTTCAGTTTAACAGGAGGTCACTGCGGCAGGTCGTTGCAATGGCCCGGACACGGCCACATCCGGAACCATTTACATAAGGTGGGATTGTTACAAATCTCGCCCGAGTATCGTTTGTGCGGGCGGGGTGTTTAAACCTCAGCACACGTACTCCTTGATTGCGAGGTCCTGGAGGCCAAAAGGAGACTCTCTGGACCTCAGCACCAGGACACCTTACACAAGATTCTGGAGCTCGTAAGGACACTGTAGTCGGTTTAAGGTAAAGTGATAGGGGCACACGAAAAGCTTTTTAGCTGACGTGTCGGGGGCCATAGAGCTACTGTTAACGGCTATAAAGCTCATGGATATAGAGTATAGATATAGTTTTTGAAGATGGAGGTTCTCTGAAACGCGTCAACGAAAGTAGAATTGACGAAGCTAGGGAAGGCAGATCATTATACTGAACATAGTGACAATAATCCTAGCAGAAAAGAAGAAGAATATAAAAAGAACTTTACACTCACACTTACATTTAGGGAGGCGTTAACAGCCTTAATGTACTTTTCGCCTTAAAATAACAAATATATATATATATATATATATATATATATATATATATATCAATACAAGTACACAACCTTTTAAAGAGAGATAAAGTGACAATCAAATGCGAAACAAATAAACACAGTAAAAATGTGTGAACCTAAAATAAGAGACTGATAGTTAAAATTAAGAATGTTTTTAATTTGTAAGCTTCATTTAACATGAAGCAGTAATACTGTACTGCTTGCTTTGTATTGTTAAGAAAATTGTATTAATTATTCCGTAATTTTTCCCTACTTATTTATACCTATAATTATTTTCCTTTAATAATGTTTTTTCTGTTAGCGCCTCTTAAAATTTTGCGCTCTAGGCACGAGCCCAGTTCCCCAGTAGCTAATGGGGAATACTGACTTCAACGTTGCTATTTTTAAGCTCATATTTCTGCTGTTTTAAGCTCATATTTCTGCTGTTTTTAAGCTCATATTTCTGCTGTTTTTAAGCTCATATTTCTGCTGTTTTTAAGCTCATGTTTCTGCTGTTTTTAAGTTCATATTTCTGCTGTTTTAAGCTCATATTCCTGCTGTTTTAAGCTCATATTTCTGCTGTTTTTAAGCTCACATTTCTGCTGTTTTAAGCTCATATTTCTGCTGTTTTAAGCTCATATTTCTGCTATTTTAAGCTCATATTTCTGCTGTTTTAAGCTCACATTTCTGCTGTTTTTAAGCTCATATTTCTGCTATTTTAAGCTCATATTTCTGCTGTTTTGAAGCTCATATTTCTACTGTTTTTAAGCTCATATTTTTGCTGTTTAAGCTCATATTTCTACTGTTTTTAAGCTCACATTTCTGCTGTTTTTAAGCTCATATTTCTTACAGGTGTTTTGGAAGAAATGCTCGCAAGAAATGACAACAACGTGTTTCAAAATCCGACTGATCAAATTGATTGACCGCCTGTCACACGACAGCACCTTCGAGGTGTCCCCCGGAGTGTACATTACCAGCAACCTCTCGAAGTCGGCGCCGATCTACCCCGAACTGGTTAACTCCAGCCAGAGGTCTGACGAACCACTTCAGTTGCAGTCTACTTTGGACTTGTTCCTGTACAAAAGGATCGACACTTATCTGAAGTCTCTTTCTCTTAACTTCAAGCTTTTGGATGCCAACGACTCAACACATAAATCGCTAGAAGATGTATTGTCCAAATTTGGAACAGGTTGGTTTCTTTTTAGTTTTACTTTCTAAGATTTTTGCTTTTTAGTTGAGGCAAAGAGGATCTAATAACCAGACTCACCTGCATTCCCCTGTAAATCGATTAATAAAGGCGGTGTGCACACTGTAGTTCAGTTTTGTGCATTTTGATACTGACACTATGAAGATTTTCCACTGATAAAAACGAACTTACAAATTTATCAGATCCCCCCCCCAAAATTAATCGGACAAGCCTAAGGTTTTCTGTGAAAAAAATATGGGGAATTAATATTCTTCAGTGAAGAAATTACCCTGATTTTCTGTTTTTTCTGTAGCTTCCAAACCCATATTTTTGTGCATATAATTGAATTTGAGAAATTTTATGCATGTTTTTGCTCTATAAATATTTAACGTCTTATATTACTGAAGTACTAGTAAGAATATAAGTATTTACCTTTTTTTTAATAAAAATATTTGCACCATGGCTTCGCGTAATACCGATTATCGATTTGCTTTACAGGTCGAAAGAAAGGCGGAGCCGGTGGTAACATGCTGGGCGTTGGGATGATGATGGGCGGCAGCATGTTGGCGATGGGTCTAGCAGCTCTAGCCGCTTTGGCCGGTAAGGCGATGATGACCGCTCTCTTGGCACTCATGCTCTCAGCTCTGTCCGCCATGAAGGGCGGAGGCGGTGGCGGCAGTACTCACTACGAAGTCATCTCTAGGCCGGAAGTGTCTCACGCTCACACGCACTCGTCGGAAGTACAATACGGGCATCACGGCCACGGATATAAGAGAAGTATAGACAATGCATTCGCGGCTAAACCCATTACTTTCGAATTGCCGAGATTTAAAAATGACATCCGTTGAAACGTAAGGCATAACAGAGTCTTGGATCGAATTAAATATTTGAGAAAGTTTTTACTAGTTTACCTACTTGGGTCAATATTATAATAGAAATACAAGTTCATCATAGCAGAAAGAAAAACAAAAATGTAATTTTAATCGCTGTAGAATATTTTAGAATTTTGTTTATTGAATATATTTTCTTTGATAAATCGTTCTATTCACTGCTTAAACATTTCTGTTTAGGGGTCGTTTCAAAATTACATAATATTTCGTTCTCAAGACTTTATTACTTTTGAACATAAGGGAAGTGTGTGTGTAAAAAAACCGATTATGCTATCGAAAATAAATAAATTCGTCTTTAAAGTATACTCATATGGAATGGTTAAATCATAATTTAAGTGCTTTGAATTCTAATGACATATTAACGGCACATATCAGTTACAGATAGGCCCTACAGTTCTCCTCACTAAAAGGATACATATAAAGACCTCCTGTTTTGGAGTGTTATTGAGTGAGTAAAAATACAATTTGTGAGTAATGTGTTTTACATATTGAAAAGATTATTGTATCTTATGGCTATAATTTCTGAACTATTTTATTGCGTTTTTATTGTTGACGAAAATTATTTGAAACTTTTTTTATTACAATTAGGGTAGGATATTTTGATTGCAAAAAGGTATCTAAAATAGCTAAAAATTTAAAATATTCAATACTAGCTTATATTTTTATTAAAACGCGTTTTGCAAAATCCTTCAACTTTTCAATCTAAATTAGTTATGAGCAACGATAGTATAGAACAGGGGTCTCCAAACTACGGCCCGAGGGCCACATCCGGCCCGCGAACAGCCGTTTTTAAGGAGGTAAGCACTATTTTATTTCACAACAGTGTCATAGGAAGACACCAGAACTTTCTCGAACCAACGAGATTATTCTGTACGTGCTATTAGCGCCATCTGTTAGCGATAGAAGGTACTACCTATTTCCGCTTGTGTCCACCAGATGTCGTGTCACGTTACTCCTCATGGCTCGTACTCTACGACTAATCTAGAAATTACAGATAATGACAGGAAAATTAATAATATGCAGTGTTGCCGTTTTGCGGACTTTAGTCCGATTTGCAGCCTTTTTTAAACGTTGCGTACTTTTTCGGACTTTTTTTTCATCAGTGGACTATTTCACTTTTTACCACCGGCAACAATGATAATATGGTTTTGGCCCTCGGAACTTACTGGAGTAATCAGTATGGCCCTAAGGCTGGAAAGTTTGGAGACCCCTGGTATAGAATATCAAAAATGGAAACGATACAGAACAAACGTAATTCGTCACAAGTTTATTTAACATTTAACTACAAGCCGCGGGAGGAATTTCGATATTTTATTAACAGCCTCGCGATATGTTTACCCCCCCCCCCCCCGTAAAACAACCCGTTATTGAAGACGAGAGATCGATCTAGCATATGGAAAAGCCAATAATATTCAAACCTACGTTCCAGGTCTTAGTTCCCCGAACTGCCCACTCTTCTGCCGATTGAGCTATTAGCTCTTCCTTGTCAGAATTACTGTTGGATCTATTAGTCTAGGCTAGAGATGATACTATCTGTGAAATATTGTTATATGTGAAAACTGATACTGCTACTTTTCAATATCTGTTAAACTGTGAATAACTGTAAACTGTGAAATAATGTCTTGGCTGATCTGTTATGTAGCTATTGTTTCTTCATATAGGTTAATATAAATCAGAAAAAAACAAACAAAATCAGGTATTTTATCTACACAATTCTTCTATACAATCATTCTTCTACACAACACTACTTGTGCAAAAAACATTCGCTATACTAAATAAATAATACCAACAACAAGCTAAATCTGGCGGGAAACAACTGTGCGCGCGCAGTTAGCAATATCGATATTTATCTCGTCTCAGTAATTCCGCACTAACAAAAGTGTGAACTCATTACGCATGCGCAGGGAAAAGCGACGCGATCTTAGCGGAAATAAAAGAAACTACGGGCACGGATTGGTTGAACAGATTTCGGAGATTTCAGTTCACAGTTAGCAACAGTTGAACTCAGCCTTTCACTGATATATAAATATGTGAAATTTGACTATCTGTGAAAAAGTAGCAGTTCTGTGATATCGTTACCATCTCTAGTCTAGGCTCGTGGCCAGTGACAGTTGGAAGTAGCCCAGAAGATGAGAGATCTTCTTTTCTGAAAACATTTTCCAAGCTATTCCATAAAGCTTTTCCTGATTGGTTTTTTAATAGTCAACACGTCAACATAACCTCAGTTAGGAAAATGAAACAGACGTTTTAATAGGCGCTTGCCCTAATTGTAGATTAAGGAACAGAACAAAAGAAAAGAAGTAGGGAAAAAATGAAAAATGCATTTTGGAGTTCACGATACAAACAAAAAATTAATCACCAGGAAATAAATAGAATTCGAAATAATGTCGCCAAATTTTTCCGGTAATTTCGAATGAATCACGAAAAATACGAATCTGTATTACACCTACTAACACTCCATTTAACGAAGGAAAACACTAGTTTCATCGTAATTTTGAACTACTGAAATCAATACGTCATTCATGTTTGATTAAGCACAGACAATAATAAACTAAACTGGATACAGTGTACTCACAAAGAAATATCTGAGTCAACGTCCACTGATGACATAATCTCGCACTACATTCATTGTCGACCAACCCAAAAGGATTTGCGAAGATGCGGTGCGTACGATAGACACGGCATCGTGGGGTTTTTTCGAAGAAAAAGATTCGCAATTTTCCCGCAAAAAAATGTCTGTCATCGAACCAAAAATAAAAATCACGAATCATATATTTCTTACTTTTTTATTTTAATTACGCTACTTTGTTCGAAAACACCACAAATTAACGCAGCTAGTTTTTACCAAAATAATCTGAAACTTAATTATCAGCTGTTCAACGAAATCGTCTGATCTTTACGAATTAATACAAAACGACCGCTCTTTTATTATAACTACCAAAATTAAATTAACGATTCATTTCGTACAATTAAATCGGTCAAATTTCTTCGTAGTTTCCGTAGTGTAGTGGTTATCGTGTGTGCCTCACGCGCGCAAAGTCCCCAGTTCGACTCCGGGCGAAAACACAGAAATTTTTAATAATAATCAATTTAATATGAAACTTTTGACGTGCAAAATTTACTGTTATATATTAATATAAACATGTTCCTCGCATCACGCGTCCCAAAAAACCAGCCCTAAACCATGATGCACTTTTTAAAAAAAACGCCTCAAATCTATTCTCTACATATTGACACATAAATCAAGCTGACGTCATTCTCTCCCTTCCTTTGACGTCATGCGTACGACGCGACTAGTGGACGTTGGTAGAAGCTCACACAGTGTCGTGTGCTCAGACAAATAACGCAAACATTGCTTGACTACAATCTCTGATTGAAAACCGGAAAAAATTTTTAACATAGTTTTAAAGTTTAAGTTAAGTTAAACTTGTTTTTATTTTATTGTAATGAAACGTTCGTTTTTAAAATACAATTTTAATATTAGTGTATTTGAAATTTTATTTAAGTGGTTGAGGTTTGTTTTTCGTACAATAGCTTTGTTTTATATAAGGTAGCTTTTAAATAAACGAAACAGATAACATAATGAGGCAGGTTATCTAAAATTATGGATATATATATATATATATATATATATATATATATATATATATATCCATTTGCCAATATTTATTGAATTTGCCAATATTTAATGAAATATTGTAATGTGTAATGTAAATTTAGTCTCTATAATGTTTTAACGCTATACTTACAACTTATTATAACAATGTGTCCAAAGATAAATATATTATAGTTTGATAATCTATAAACTAAGTATTGTAATGTATAACGGTTTGGAAAGGAATAATATATTTTTAATTATTTATTACATATTTATTAATTTCATTGCTAACTCTTTATATTTGATTAATTAACTTATTTTAATTTAAAGTAGCTGGTTCTTTGTAAAGGAAAAATAACTTTAATAGCATTTTTTATGAGTGCATACAGTAAAAAAAAACATTTGCTCAAAACTGAAGAAATATTTTATAATTCAATTACAAAAATACCTTAGGCTATTTATTGAGTACAATATCTGACTGAATTAATTCCTTTCTGGTAGGCTTATATAAAAAGCTCATACATACATATTTTACCTATCGCTAAATAGCCTTGCTTTACGTTTTTTAAAATATTAGGGTTTTTAAATCACTAAAAAACTACATTATGGACAATTAAAATAATACCTAACTCATAAAAGTCAGTGAAAAGTCTAAGAATAGTTATAAAAACATGTTTATAATATAAATATATCAATTAAAAAAAATAAAGGTCCATATTTAAAAACTTATAGTAATACACTTGTTTATATCAAATGGCCTTGAAACAATATACGTTAAAGAATATTTTGTAAGGTTTTTTACTCTTCTATCATGTTTCCCATTATTCTCAACGCATTTCCTCTTTCACTCAAACTTTTTAGTCCTATTTATATTCTAACTTCAAGTCATTATTTCTCTTTCAAGTTTTTTCCCGAGTTGCTCAGTTCCGTTTGTTTATGTTTTAGGATTCGAGAGATAACTATTTTTATTATTTTCTAAATCGATCTGAAAATCCTTTCTCAATTAAATTTATTTTGTGTTTCTTTTTCTTGTTTAGTCCTAAATTCTTTCATATTATTTTCTTCTTTTCTACTTTCTCTTACTGAAAACAATCGTTCCACTGCTCTGAACTGTATTGTTTAATTTTAGGGTTATTGTTTTTAACTGATTTTGAACTTCCTCAAGGCGAATTTAGGACTTATTTTCTATCTATTAAAGTGTTATTTCCATTTTTTTACCTTTGGATTCGTTGTCTTTCAAAAAGTTTGTGTATGGGTTATTTCCACTAAATAAACGTTTTTACACTCTTGGTCTTCCAACGTCTGGAGAAAGTTTTGTTGCTCATAAATTATATTGTTATAAATCATTACATTTAAAGTTTTTTCCTTTAAGTTGATTAGAATAGACGAATCACTTACAGGAAAAATAAACACAATATTTTGAGCTTAATATTCTCTTCATTGTCAAACACTAATTCATTAAAACAACAATTAAAATGGAAACGTTACTAGTGCCACCCTTTGTCTGACAATTTATTAATGTTTGCTATGATTAATGGAGAATTTTATAAGTATTTTTTTAAATTAAATCTTTGTAATAAAATCTTGTAAAGCTAAGACAATTTTTAACTAATTTCATTTTTACTTCTATCTGTAACAATAGACAATTATTTATTGTATATATTTTCATAGAAATATTAGTTTACTCTATTTTTAGAATCTAAAAAAGTATCCTTATGCTGTCTAAAATATTTTCAGCATTTACGTTATGTAACAATTTTCTATTATGCTTAACATTTAATTATTTTCGTCTATAATTAAAGTGGACAATAAATCTATTCGCTTTCTTCTGTCAATTTGATTCGTCTAAGTTCATTTTTTCACACAGGTGAAGTGTAATATAGTAATTTATTATTTATTGTGTGCAGATTACTGTGCTTGTGAATCATCATTATGTTAAAAATACAATAATTTGTAAAAGTATTTTTGTTATATTTTCCATTTGTATCGACCTATTTCTCTCACTCTGGTTTTGTATAAGCAACGTTTTTTAATGTAAATAATAAGAAACCCATTGTTCGCGAGCGCCTGTCACTAACACTCCCTTGTGAATAAAGTTAGAGGTTTTGTTCAAGCGTCATTCTAGACAAGAAAACGGTTTCAAAAAGAAAATTTATTTTAATAAATGTGAACTAAAACTGCATTCCCCCAAATATCTAGAGTGGTGAAATCGAATTAACTAAACTGTATTGATCAAAACTATAGAGGGTGATATAAAATTTGCAAACTGATCTTCTAGCTTAAAGGAGAAAATAAAAGTTCATAACATTAAATCCCTATTGATCATATTGTTTTTTCTGTTTAAAAATGATGAAAATGTTGAGTCTAAATTTGTCATACTCACTTTTTATGCTATATTACTCTACTTTGCTATAACTACGACGTGTGTTCAGAAAGTAAAGAGAATTTTTAAATTTTGCTGGCTTGGAGAGTCCGATTGTCAAACATTTTTTTTATTATGTTGGTATACATGCCTTTGAAGTATGATTAAACTGTTTTCATTCAGCTGTTTTCATTGTTGACTTTGTCTGTGACAGCCACTAAGGTTAGACGTGTTTTTATGAGCTCGGCGATTTTCGTTTGTTAAAAGAAGTGAATTAAAGAATTTTTATCACATTTTGCGTAAAAAGTGGAATAAAGTGTAACAAAGTGTGTGAAATGTTAACAAAGGCCTATGGTGAGTCTGCTATGAGTAAAGCAAGAGTTTACGAGTGGTATAAGCGTTTCCAAGAAGGCTGTGAAGACGTTGAAGATGAACGCTCTGGACGCCCCAACACATCAACAACCGATGAAAACGTGGAAAAAGTGAAAGAAATGGTTATGAACAATCGCCGAATCACAATTAGAGAGGTCGCTGATGATGTTGGCATATCGATTGGATCATGTCATGACATTGTTTCCAATGTTTTTGTGTATGAAACGCGTGGCAGCAAAATTCGTTACAAAATTGTTGAATTTTGAACAAAAACAGCGGCGAATGGAAGTTGCTCAGGAGTCACTAAATGAAGTCAACGACGATGCAGAATTACTGAAACGTATTATAACAGGTGACGAAACATGGGTTTACGGATATGACGTCGAAACTAAGGCTCAATCATCCCAGTGGAGGCATTCTGGCTTGCCAAGACCGAAAAAGGCTCGATAAGTGGGGTCGAACGTGAAGGTTATGTTCACTGTCATCGATATTAATGTCATAGTGCATCATGAATTCCTGCCACTAGGTGAAACGGTCAATAAGGTGTAATACCTACAAGTTCAATGCCGTTTGCGTGAAGCAATCCGAAAAAAAACGCCTGGATCTGTGAAAAAACAATTCATGGCTTTTGCACCACGATAATGCTCACACTTCATTGCTTGTTAGTGAAATTTTGGTCAAAAACAGTACTGTAACGATGCCCCAGCCTCCATATTCGCCAGACATGGCTCCGTGTGACTTTTTCCTATTTCCAAAAATAAAGAGCAACAGTACCTTGCCTCACGGATTGACTCACCAAATAGAAATCGTATCTTTCTGGTAGCGTGATGAAGTCATCCACACAAGTACCAGCAGGGTGGTTGTCATCGCGGTGAAATATTCTAGTATTTATCCGCTTTGTTACGATGATCATCCCCAACTTGGGGATTTCTCCATATAGCTCAGTGAGCTTTTTCTTGATAATTTCCAATTCGTGCTCGTATACATAAGGGATCTGCCCCTCCCCAACTCCATCTCTGTAGATTAAGATCCTTGCAGGAAGTGCTCCTCCTTGCTATGCATTTGATATCTCCTAACAGCCTTGACAATGTTCAGAGCAAGGTCGTTTGATAATTCTTCTCCCCCTACGTGGGCAGACACGCAACTATAGTATCTCGAGAAAGCATTGTCTAGAGATGCAACCATAGCACCGCCACCTACGTGGGCAGACACGCAACTATAGTATCTCGAGAAAGCATTGTCTAGAGATGCAACCATAGCATCGCCACCTACGTGGGCAGACACGCAACTATAGTATCTCGAGAAAGCATTGTCTAGAGATGCAACCATAGCACCGCCACCTACGTGGGCCGACACGCAACTATAGTATCTCGAGAAAGCATTGTCTAGAGATGCAACCATAGCACTGCCACCTACGTGGGCAGACACGCAACTATAGTATCTCGAGAAAGCATTGTCTAGAGATGCAACCATAGCACCGAAGGATTTCCCTTTCACTTTGGTGACGTGGCACACGTCAAATCCGACAACCATAAATCCCTTTAAGGGTACATTCACCGACCACGGGGCACCACCAAGTTTTGCGTTGATCTGAATAGCAATCTTGGTTGTCACAGACATATTCCTTCCCGAAGCATTCTTTAAACAAACCACTTGCGTAGGAACAGCTCTATCCACGCAACATATCTTCTTTATCGCACCATAGCGTTCAGGATTGTTGTTGGACACCACACATACAATGAAAAGTGGAGAACGGTTACTGATTATACTTTCCAATTCCTGAATGTATGTTCCAGTGCGATCATTCTGTAGGTTAACATACTCAGGCTTGGTGATTTTGAATTGCATTCCTTCACCAACTTTAATCAGTTGATTAACAAAGGTTTCAATATCTCTCTCAGCTTTCTGTGGATACATAATCACCCAGTTGCTTAATGCTGCCATATTGAACATGGGGGTTGAGCGGAAATGATTAGTCCAATCGACCTTATCGGTGGTAGGAAAAGATTGGTTTCGACCAAAAATAACGCTTTCCATAGGAAGCACACGCCCACTGAATTCTACCAATTTGTTTTTAAGTTTCATTCCCCAAACATTAAGTTCATTTACAACCTTAGGTTCAGGTAGGAAACGTCGATTCAGACTCAGAAGCCTTGCCACACGATCTTTTGGACCAAGTCTTGTTCGATCAGCAATGCTTCTCATCAAAGTGAAGTTACTCCGCATCTGCTCAGATAAGCCTCTCATACGACATAATTCTGGAATGAGGTATACAAGCTCGGATTTCTCTTGGTTTCGATTTTGATATCAACATAGGCTGATCTCGATTTCTTATCCGAATATTGTATTTCTCCTGTATATAAGCAGCATAGCTGACGTCTTTACCATTGCGCTTAAATTAATTTGCTGGTGTGACTTCGAAATCAACATCATCAATTTTGTAAGTTCGGTTATTGTAATCAGTTAAAACAATGCAGCCCACAACTGCATCCAAAAAAACTTTTTGATAATCTTTCGGGCATTCCTGACATATGTCAGAGTACATCTTATAGACTGTATCCTGACGCATGAATTTGTGAATGATCTCAGCACAAATCAAGATGAAAGGATAGTGCTGCCTAATCGAAGTTAAATATCATGGCCAAATTTCCAACATTAAATCACTGTGTTCGACCTTATTGTGAGGATCAAAATATGATGGATCAAAGAGGGAAAAGAGGCAGGGGTAGGGCAAGGATCATCATTATGTACAGTTTTATAATATGTTAACCCGGAAGTTTCAAGAGCTACTGACACTTCCTGGTTAACATATAGAACTGTCATTTCACCGTTATATTAAAGCGAACAGTTATGGAATAGTCCACCGAGAGTTTCCATTTGTTTAACGTATTGCCTACTCTGCGCCTGCAATGCTAACTATTATAGTTATAGTAAAATTTCTGTTAGTGTTGCAATGTGATAAGATCCAGCTCTGGCCAATGAAATGTCTACCAATAATTAGTTCTAGAGCATATTTCCAATTATTCTATTTTCAGAAAGTTTCACATTAACCTACAATTTTCAGTTTATGTAACTTCATTCATGTTTCAAAGGAATACGATTTTTAATGTTTGCTTTTATGTTTTTGAAATTATATTTCTTTAAGTCAATTATTTTCGTTCAATGATCTTAGAAAAATAAATAAACGATAAAATCATTTCATTCAATAATTTTTAGGCCGACACAAGTTTACTGACGGAAAAAACCAAAAAAAAAACTTTATTCACTTAACTTTTGTCATAGAATTATACATTTATATAACACTTTACTTATTAAACAAACATATCATTACCGTATTTAAAACAGTCTAGTTTGAACAGCATCGTATGTGAATCAAATTAAAAAAATTGAAAACCCCTGAAAATCGGCTTAGTTTTTCAAAATCAGTATTAGGTTTTGCTTTTATACTGGCCGTAAAGGAAGCGGCAATATGATCAATGCTACATAAGTCCGTTTTTTGTAGCAAATTTGGAATAAAAGAAATTAATTTTTCGGAAGGAAGTGAACCCCCTCCCCCAGCAAAAACACACTCTGACTGGTACAGTACACCAATGTAAAGTATGCGAGGCGGAAACGGACTGGAAACGGTTGACCTTGGCCAAACTACTACCCTTTTCGCATTCGCTAGTCGCATGTTAGTCATTGTTTCCTATTTCAAAAAATAAAGAGAACCTTAAAGGGCCGTCGTTTTACAGCCGTAGATGACATTAAAAGCGCATCGCTGAAAGAACTAAAGGCTATCTCAAAGATCGAGTTTGAGAAGTGTTTCGAGAATTGGAAGAAGCGCATAAGTGCATAATCTCCAATGGAGACTATTTTGAAGGCAACATCAATGTAGAAGAATAAATAAATATTTTGTTCAAAAAATTAAAATTCCCGTTACTTTCTGAACCACCTCGTATAATACTGTTCTTTGCTATATATCAGTAACTGTTACTGAGACGTTGGTTATCAAGTGGTTTTCAAATATCAATATGTAATTTTTCACAAACTTTAAAAAACGGTCACTTGGTGTGGCTCCCCTTCTGAGTCGACACCTGGAACAGACTGCTGCAGCTATTCCTTTGTAACTGCGTCACTGTTTCGGACACTGTTTTTATTGTGTAGTAAAATGTTCGCTACGCCTTCTGATGAACCATCAATCATTGCCTACAGAAACAGAATCCAAGTATGGATAAAATTACTACTTTATTTATGCACAGTCAAGCAGGCCTTGTTTTTTACTCTCAGAGTGTGCTTTAAACACTGAATTATTTCTTATCATCGTGTTAATCTTCCGTGTTTTGAGTCCAAAGGTTCCTTGATTAGTCAGTGATTGTTTCTGATCATAGGATGCCGTACGTGAAACAACGGCTGCGTTGAATGTTGGTAAACTGTCTTCGTTATATTGTAGCTTGTAGCCTTCACGTGATTAATTAAAAGTACACTAATAAATGCAACGGCTGGCTACTCAGTTTAAGGTTGTGCGATCACGTCCGCTGACAAACTTTGTCCGCTAGATCGCAGGCCACTCGCTCTAGGGGATATTTTTGCCAGTCGAACATTTCCCCTCCAGCCGCTTTGTGTTTCGTGGTACCCCCTCCACGCTCCACACTTTCTTGGTTCCTTCGGTGACTGTAGGCTTTATCAGCCCTTGTGCTTACTTGAGCATTTTTATTTCAAGGCTGGCTATATGCTATGACATCTTTCCATGCGATTTACGAAACAGAACTTCACATTCATGCGTTATATTTTTCTGTTATTACAGAATGTCACTTTTTGACTTATATTGTAGTTTGCCTATTCCAACTTGTATTTGTAATTATAGCACGATACTCGCTGACGTGATGGAAGCAAATTTCCTAAATGTGCTGTTTTGGTTTAAAATACAAACATTTTAAATGTATTAAATTTTTGTTCTACAATAAAAATACAAAAATGAAACGCCGTGAAATTTTTAAGTTTTTACACAAAACTTTCTATAAACATTTGATTCCACTATTGTAATCAGTGTTAAAAACTGTATAAATTAGCATTTAAAACTTTAAAATTGCATTAAATGAAAATAAAATGTAAAATAAAAATGCAAAAATGAACTGCGACGTCAGGATTTGTGTGCATTTGTATGTACAGATAAATATGATTGGAGTAATAAACCTTGAACATTGATGATGTAATAAAAGCTTCTAAAATTTGAGAACCTGCTGATCAGAACGATCACTGTTCGTATAGGTAAAAAGGCAATTTGATGATGTAAACCACATTAATCAGCACGACGAAATAATTATATTTCGTTATATTATATATTCTTGTTGCCAAAAACAAGAATTCAGCAACTTTTTTAAAAACGATCATTGAACGAGTGAATGGTTTGGAAAACGTATTAATTTTACCGTTCAGGTAAAGCTAATAATATGAATAGTATTACGGTATTTTTCGGTACCGCACAATAGGTCCGCTTTCTGCTATGATTCGCTCCAATCGAGCTTTGATTCGTTCCAGGAGTCAATTTTTTTATGAGCTTTTGGATCCACTTTAATTGGGCTACAGAAGAAAAATCTCAAGCTGTTTTTTTTTTTGCCACCTCGGTGGCCTAGTTGATAGCGTACTAGGCTTTCACCCCGAGGACCCGGGTTCGATTCCCGGCCAGGGCTTGGCATTTTCATACGCTATAAATCATCCCATCGTCTGCATTAGCCGAAGTGTGCACAATAGTCGGACGTTAAACACACAAGAAATAAATAAAGTTGTTTTTCACTCAAGTTAATTTATCATCACCAAAATTTGCTTTAAAAGAGGACAAATTTGGCGACTTAACTATGAAAATGAGCTTAAAACTGATATTTCAACTACTTAAACAACTGCTAAATAAAATAATAACTCAAATTAAGTTCCTACTTTTCAATGGTCATTTAAACCAGTATTGGTTGTCTGTATGCAAAAGGTATTTAATGTAGATGCCTACAATAAAAGAAAAGTGCAATTTAGTTTAAAAGAGAATTAGTAATGCTAAATATTCTGAAGTTATTAATGTGATCATCTTTTTCCGCTAGGACTGTTGTAATGTTGCAGAGTACATATCTCTGCTTTTCCTAGCTTCAAACACTTTATATTTGTTGACGCGTAGAGAAGTCACAGTACAACATTACAGCAATAAATTTTGAAAATGAAAGTATTCCGAAACGCGTCAACAAATATAAAGTGTTTGAAGATAGGAAAAGCAGTGATATGAACTCTTGCACAAAACAAGCTAAATATTCTCCAGCGAATATTTTGGAATTACGAGTAAAAATGCTTCCTCAACAGTTAAAAAAAAATGTTTAAATCTTACCTGTTTCACATCGCCTCTTAATTTTTAAACCTTTGTTACGATATAAACTCTCTGAACACTGCTATTGTGCCAGGACATGATTTTTTTTTAAACGGTCCGACTATTGTGCACACTTGGGCTAATGCAGATGATGGGGTGATTTATAGCGTATGAAAATGCCAAGCTCTGGCCGGGAATCGAACCCGGGTGATCGGGGTGAAAGCCCAGTACGCTATCGACTAGGCCACCGAGGCGGCTGGTAAACCTTTAAAAAAACCATCTTGAATATAGTAAACACTCTCTATTAGGAATGTTTCTTAAGCGGTTTCTTAGTAAAATTTCCATAGTTTTTTAAAGGTTTTTAAATTTTTTTAAAGGTCCATAGTTTTTTAAATTACCATAAAATAAATGTAAAATAAATGTAAATAAATGTAAAATCGTTATCCTGGAATTCCAAACTTAAGCATTATAAAACTGTGATCAAACCAGAGGCTTTATATGCATCTGAAACTCTTACACTCAATAATAAGGGATTACTGGACAACCTGGAAAAGAAGGAAAGAAAGTTAATAAGGAAGATATTGGGCCAAAACTTTAGAAATAATGAAGTAAAGTTGATTTCTAATAAAAACCTGTATCTCAAAATTGAGAGACTCTCAGATAGCATGAGGAAAAGACGACTTAGTTTTTATGGCCATATTAGTAGGATGAACAGCAGTAGACTTACTAGGCGGATCTTTGCTTTCTTCAGAGATCGGAAAACGAAGAGTAATTGGTTCAGGCGGGTCCAGGAAGACTTAACTGAGCTGGCGATATCAGATGAGATGATTGACGATGTACTTAAACTGCGAAAACTTTTACATAATGAAAACCTAAGGTTCCAAGAAAAACCAACATCTAAAAGGGGCGGGGCAGTCTCGGATGAAAGAAGGAAGGCAGCCTCGGATAGAATGAAGCAGTATTGGATACAGCGGAGGGCAGCTAACGCACATCAAAGTAATTGATTTGGCGTACCCCAAAGTGGGTGATCCGGATGAAAGAAGAAAAGGTAATAATAACAGCAAGCCATCCTTATTATGCTAACATTATTTCATTCACTATTCTTTTATAAGAAGCATCCGTATACATGCAATACAAAAGTGTGTTTCAACGTTCACGCAGCGCTACTTTCGATTTTCCTCCTAAGTTAAGTAGAGGATTAATATTTTCCTTTTATATTCTTCTTCTTTTCTGCTAGGATTATTATCACTATGTTCAGTATAATGATCTGCCTTACCTAACTTCGTCAATTCTACTTTCGTTGACGCGTTTCGGAGAACCTCCATCTTCAAAAACTATATCTAAACTCAATATAGATTATAGATATACTCAATATAGAATATACTCTATATACTCAATATAGAGTATATATACTCAATATAGAGTATAGATCTTTTCTATACTCAATATAGAGTATAGATATAGTTTTTGAAGATGGAGGTTCTCCGAAACGCGTCAACGAAAGTAGAATTGACGAAGTTAGGGAAGGCAGATCATTATACTGAAAGATCTATACTCAATATAGAGTATAGATAGTTTTTGAAGATGGATGTTCTCCGAAACGCGTCAACGAAAGTAGAATTGACGAACTTAGGGAAGGCAGATCATTATACTGAAAGATCTATACTCAATATAGAGTATAGATATAGTTTTTGAAAATGGAGGTTCTCCGAAACGCGTCAACGAAAATAGAATTGACGAAGTTAGGGAAGGCAGATCATTATACTGAAAGATCTATACTCAATATAGAGTATAGATATAGTTTTTGAAGATGGAGGTTCTCCGAAACGCGTCAACGAAAGTAGAATTGACGAAGTTAGGGAAGGCAGATCATTATACTGAAAGATCTATACTCAATATAGAGTATAGATATAGTTTTTGAAGATGGATGTTCTCCGAAACGCGTCAACGAAAGTAGAATTGACGAAGTTAGGGAAGGCAGATCATTATACTGAAAGATCTATACTCAATATAGAGTATAGATATAGTTTTTGAAGATGGATGTTCTCCGAAACGCGTCAACGAAAGTAGAATTGACGAACTTAGGGAAGGCAGATCATTATACTGAAAGATCTATACTCAATATAGAGTATAGATATAGTTTTGAAGATGGATGTTCTCGAAACGCGTCAACGAAAGTAGAATTGACGAAGTTAGGGAAGGCAGATCATTATACTGAAAGATCTATACTCAATATAGAGTATAGATATAGTTTTTGAAGATGGAGGTTCTCCGAAACGCGTCAACGAAAGTAGAATTGACGAAGTTAGGAAGGCAGATCATTATACTGAAAGATCTATCAATATCAATATAGATAGTATTGAAGATGGATGTTTTGAAGATGGATGTTCTCCGAAGTTACGCGTCAATACTGAAAGTAGAATTGAGTATAGATATAGAAGATGGGGAAACGCGGAAAGTAGAATTGACGAAGTTAGGGAAGGCATCATTATACTGAAAGATCTATACTCAATATAGAGTATAGATATAGTTTTTGAAGATGGATGTTCTCCGAAACGCGTCAACGAGAAGTAGAATTGACGAAGTTAGGGAAGGCAGATCATTATAGCTGAAAGATCTATACTCAATATAGAGTATAGATATAGTTTTGAAGATGGATGTTCTCGAAACGCGTCAACGAAAAGTAGAATTGACGAAGTTAGGAAGGCAGATCATTATACTGAAAGATCTAT
Source organism: Callitettix versicolor (assembly GCA_022606455.1). Classification (NCBI taxonomy): domain Eukaryota; kingdom Metazoa; phylum Arthropoda; class Insecta; order Hemiptera; family Cercopidae; genus Callitettix; species Callitettix versicolor. Next base: position 63,322,107 of record CM040182.1, on the reverse strand, counting down.
ACTCAATATAGAGTATAGATATAGTTTTTGAAGATGGATGTTCTCCGAAACGCGTCAACGAAAGTAGAATTGACGAAGTTAGGGAAGGCAGATCATTATACTGAAAGATCTATACTCAATATAGAGTATAGATATAGTTTTTGAAGATGGATGTTCTCGAAACGCGTCAACGAAAGTAGAATTGACGAAGTTAGGGAAGGCAGATCATTATACTGAAAGATCTATACTCAATAGAGAGTATAGATATAGTTTTTGAAGATGGATGTTCTCGAAACGCGTCAACGAAAGTAGAATTGACGAAGTTAGGGAAGGCAGATCATTATACTGAAAGATCTATACTCAATTAGAGTATAGATATAGTTTTTGAAGATGGATGTTCTCGAAACGCGTCAACGAAAGTAGAATTGACGAAGTTAGGGAAGGCAGATCATTATACTGAAAGATCTATACTCAATATAGAGTATAGATATAGTTTTTGAAGATGGATGTTCTCGAAACGCGTCAACGAAAGTAGAATTGACGAAGTTAGGGAAGGCAGATCATTATACTGAAAGATCTATACTCAATATAGAGTATAGATATAGTTTTTGAAGATGGATGTTCTCGAAACGCGTCAACGAAAGTAGAATTGACGAAGTTAGGGAAGGCAGATCATTATACTGAAAGATCTATACTCAATATAGAGTATAGATATAGTTTTTTGAAGATGGATGTTCTCGAAACGCGTCAACGAAAGTAGAATTGACGAAGTTAGGAAGGCAGATCATTATACTGAAAGATCTATACTCAATATAGAGTATAGATATAGTTTTTGAAGATGGAGGTTCTCCGAAACGCGTCAACGAAAGTAGAATTGACGAAGTTAGGGAAGGCAGATCATTATACTGAAAGATCTATACTCAATAGAAGTATAGATATAGTTTTGAAGATGGATGTTTCTCCGAAACGCGTCATACTGAAAGTAGAATTGATAGAAGTTATGGATGGGAAAGGCAGATCATTATATTATGAAAGATCTATACTCAATATAGAGTATAGATATAGTTTTGAAGATGGATGTTCTCCGAAACGCGTCAACGAAAGTAGAATTGACGAACTTAGGGAAGGCAGATCATTATACTGAAAGATCTATACTCAATATAGAGTATAGATATAGTTTTTGAAGATGGATGTTCTCCGAAACGCGTCAACGAAAGTAGAATTGACGAAGTTAGGGAAGGCAGATCATTATACTGAAAGATCTATACTCAATATAGAGTATAGATATAGTTTTTGAAGATGGATGTTCTCGAAACGCGTCAACGAAAGTAGAATTGACGAACTTAGGAAGGCAGATCATTATACTGAAAGATCTATACTCAATATAGAGTATAGATATAGTTTTGAAGATGGAGGTTCTCCGAAACGCGTCAACGAAAGTAGAATTGACGAAGTTAGGGAAGGCAGATCATTATACTGAAAGATCTATACTCAATATAGAGTATAGATATAGTTTTTGAAGATGGAGGTTCTCCGAAACGCGTCAACGAAAGTAGAATTGAGTATAGAAGTTAGGAAGGCAGAATCATTATAGTTGAAAAGATCTATACTGAAAGATCTAATATAGAAGTATAGATATAGTTTTTGAAGATGGAGGTTCTCCGAAACGCGTCAACGAAAGTAGAATTGACGAAGTTAGTTAGGGAAGGCAGATCATTATACTGAAAGATCTATACTCAATAGAGTATAGATATAGTTTTTGAAGATGGAGGTTCTCCGAACGCGTCAACGAAAGTAGAATTGACGAAGTTAGGAAGGCAGATCATTATACTGAAAGATCTATACTCAATATAGAGTATAGATATAGTTTTTGAAGATGGAGGTTCTCCGAAACGCGTCAACGAAAGTAGAATTGACGAAGTTAGGGAAGGCAGATCATTATACTGAAAGATCTATACTCAATATAGAGTATAGATATAGTTTTGAAGATGGATGTTCTCGAAACGCGTCAACGAAAGTAGAATTGACGAAGTTAGGGAAGGCAGATCATTATACTGAAAGATCTATACTCAAATATAGAGTATAGATATAGTTTTGAAGATGGATGTTCTCCCGAAACGCGTCAACGAAAGTAGAATTGACGATGGATGTTAGGAAGGCAGATATTATACTGAAAGATCTATATATAATATAGAGTATAGATATAGTTTTTGAATGGATGTTCTCTGAAACGCGTCATATAGAAGTATAGAAAGTAGATGGATTGACGAAAATTGACGAACTTAGGGAAGGCAGATCATTATACTGAAAGATCTATACTCAATATAGAGTATAGATATAGTTTTTGAAGATGGATGTTCTCGAAACGCGTCAACGAAAGTAGAATTGACGAGGGTTAGGAAGGCAGATCATTATACTGAAGGCGAATCATTATACTGAACATATATTTTACCTAACCAGCCGCCTCGGTAGCTAGTTGATAGCGTACTGGGCTTTCACCCCAGGACCCAGGTTCGATTCGGCCAGGGCTTGGCATTTAATACGCTATAAATCATCCCATCGTCTGCATTAGCCCAAGTGTGCACAATAGTCGGACGTTAAACACAAAAAAAAGCCTTTGAGTATCAAGAAGAATTAAGAAACGAAAATGCTTAGGGACTACTTTTTCCGTGCAGTAAACTATTTTGTAATATGTAAAATAACAGTTTTGCTTCAAATTTCTATCCAGACTCCTCGGTAGCCTTAAACCCTCTGCTCTGATTAAAAACCCTCTGCCAGAAATTAGGATTCACCATTGGCGCTTATGGAAACTATAATTAAGTGGGGAAGAAAGACGGGCAATACCGCACCACTATTTCTCCCATGATAAGCGCAAGTAATGATGATTTGGCCGTTGTGTCTAAACAAAACGCGATTGCTTTTGCGGTCATCGCAAGGTGAGAGAGTGAGAAACAATGAACAGCAGTATTTATAAATTCGCAGCTTCAGACCGACGCAGGAACATTCTGGTTTCATGTTTCCTCATAAACATGTCAGGTCTTGTAGTGTTGATAATGTTCGTGTACTCGTGGAACAGCATCGATGGAGTAAACTATGCGAAGAACATAGGCCTACCAGAGTCGGATATTGCGAAGTTCCTATCGCCTTCATCTTCCGACATGAAAGCGGTGTGTGCACTAATCGTTAAATACTTCGGTATAGGCCAAAATGTGAACAGTGGCGCTGTGGAATATAGTGAGATAGTTTCTGGAGTAAAACAGTCGCTAAGGAAGAAAGTAAATACATTAACATCGTTTTCTGTTACCTTTAATTAATTACAGCTATTCTTGTATGAACAAAGCTATTAAAATATTAGATTTAAAATAACCACGTGACACAGCTATCTCGCTCACCTGACGGAACAATTACAAATCATTTTATTGCGCGAATATTTTTTTATTTTCTTATTTTCGTATGGGAATTAAATGCTAGTTTGTAGACTTCATCGCTGAGTTACGATGGTGTTAAAGGGTATTTTCAAGAAGGTATTGAATAAAAACTTTTATTTTTTTGGTATACGCTTTTGAAACGGTTGAACGAATTTTCTGGATAATGAACTTGTATAAACTAAACTGTTAAAAAAATCAACTTTCATTGCAAATCTGAATGAAATATCGGACTACAAAATTGATAATACAAGCAAGCACTGGCATATATATATTTTTTCCTTCTTTTCCTTTTCCAATGAAAAAGTCACCATATTATCATCGCCGAATGTATATATATATATATATATATATATATATATATATATAGATATAGAGCTGTCATCATGGCCTAGTTGTAAGCATGTACTAAAGTTTCACCCTGAGGACCTGTCTGATTCCCAACATGGTATTTACATTTTCATGCACGCTTATAAAATCATCCCAGCGTATTCAGATCCTTAAGTATTACACAATAGTCAGTAGCTAAAATAAATATATATATATATATGTGTGTGTGTGTGTGTGTGTGTGTGTGTGTGTGTGTGTGTGTCTGTGTGTGTGTGTGTGTCAGTCCTGTTTGTCACCAATGTCCTGTCACCTAGTGTCTATGCATGTCTATGTGTGTGTGTGTGTGTGTGTGTGTGTAAGTGTGTGTGTGTGTGTGTGTGTGTGTGTGTGTGTGTGCAAAGTGTGTGTGTGTGTGTGGTAACGAAAGTAGAATTGACGAAGTTAGGGAAGGCAGATCATTATATTGAAAGATCTATACTCAATATAGAGTATAGATATAGTTTTTGAAGATGGATGTTCTCCGAAACGCGTCAACGAAAGTAGAATTGACGAAGTTAGGAAGGCAGATCATTATATTGAAAGATCTATACTCAATATAGAGTATAGATAGTTTTTGAAGATGGATGTTCTCCGAAACGCGTCAACGAAAGTAGAATTGACGAACTTAGGGAAGGCAGATCATTATACTGAAAGATCTATACTCAATATAGAGTATAGATATAGTTTTTGAAGATGGAGGTTCTCCGAAACGCGTCAACGAAAGTAGAATTGACGAAGTTAGAAGGCAGATCATTATACTGAAAGATCTATACTCAATATAGAGTATAGATATAGTTTTTGAAGATGGAGGTTCTCGAAACGCGTCAACGAAAGTAGAATTGACGAAGTTAGGGAAGACAGATCATTATAGCTGAAAGATCTATACTCAATATAGAGTATAGATATAGTTTTTGAAGATGGATGTTCTCCGAAACGCGTCAACGAAAGTAGAATTGACGAAGTTAGGGAAGGCAGATCATTATACTGAAAGATCTATACTCAATATAGAGTATAGATATAGTTTTTGAAGATGGATGTTCTCCGAAACGCGTCAACGAAAGTAGAAATGACGAACTTAGGGAAGGCAGATCATTATATTGAAAGATCTATACTCAATATAGAGTATAGATATAGTTTTTGAAGATGGATGTTCTCCGAAACGCGTCAACGAAAGTAGAATTGACGAAGTTAGGGAAGGCAGATCATTATACTGAAAGATCTATACTCAATATAGAGTATAGATATAGTTTTTGAAGATGGAGGTTCTCCGAAACGCGTCAACGAAAGTAGAATTGACGAAGTTAGGGAAGGCAGATCATTATACTGAAAGAACTATACTCAATATATATAGAGTATAGATAGTTTTTGAAGATGGATGTTCTCCGAAACGCGTCAACGAAAGTAGAATTGACGAACTTAGGGAAGGCAGATCATTATACTGAAAGATCTATACTCAATATAGAGTATAGATAGTTTTTGAAGATGGATGTTCTCCGAAACGCGTCAACGAAAGTAGAATTGACGAACTTAGGGAAGGCAGATCATTATACTGAAAGATCTATACTCAATATAGAGTATAGATATAGTTTTTGAAGATGGAGGTTCTCCGAAACGCGTCAACGAAAGTAGAATTGACGAAGTTAGGGAAGGCAGATCATTATAGCTGAAAGATCTATACTCAATATAGAGTATAGATATAGTTTTTGAAGATGGAGGTTCTCCGAAACGCGTCAACGAAAGTAGAATTGACGAAGTTAGGGAAGGCAGATCATTATACTGAAAGATCTATACTCAATATAGAGTATAGATATAGTTTTTGAAGATGGAGGTTCTCCGAAACGCGTCAACGAAAGTAGAATTGACGAAGTTAGGGAAGGCAGATCATTATACTGAAAGATCTATACTCAATATAGAGTATAGATATAGTTTTTGAAGATGGAGGTTCTCCGAACGCGTCAACGAAAGTAGAATTGACGAAGTTAGGGAAGGCAGATCATTATACTGAAAGATCTATACTCAATATAGAGTATAGATATAGTTTTTGAAGATGGAGGTTCTCCGAAACGCGTCAACGAAAGTAGAATTGACGAAGTTAGGGAAGGCAGATCATTATATTGAAAGATCTATACTCAATATAGAGTATAGATATAGTTTTTGAAGATGGATGTTCTCCGAAACGCGTCAACGAAAGTAGAATTGACGAAGTTAGGGAAGGCAGATCATTATACTGAAAGATCTATACTCAATATATATAGAGTATAGATATAGTTTTTGAAGATGGATGTTCTCCGAAACGCGTCAACGAAAGTAGAATTGACGAACTTAGGGAAGGCAGATCATTATACTGAAAGATCTATACTCAATATAGAGTATAGATATAGTTTTTGAAGATGGATGTTCTCCGAAACGCGTCAACGAAAGTAGAATTGACGAACTTAGGGAAGGCAGATCATTATACTGAAAGATCTATACTCAATATAGAGTATAGATATAGTTTTTGAAGATGGATGTTCTCCGAAACGCGTCAACGAAAGTAGAATTGACGAACTTAGGGAAGGCAGATCATTATACTGAAAGATCTATACTCAATATAGAGTATAGATATAGTTTTTGAAGATGGATGTTCTCCGAAACGTGTCAACGAAAGTAGAATTGACGAACTTAGGGAAGGCAGATCATTATACTGAAAGATCTATACTCAATATAGAGTATAGATATAGTTTTTGAAGATGGAGGTTCTCCGAAACGCGTCAACGAAAGTAGAATTGACGAAGTTAGGGAAGGCAGATCATTATACTGAACATAGCTTAATATTTTACCTAACCAGCCGCCTCGGTGGCTAGTTGATAGCGTACTGGGCTTTCACCCCGAGGACCCGGGTTCGATTCCCGGCCAGGGCTTGGCATTTTAATACGCTATAAATCATCCCATCGTCTGCATTAGCCCAAGTGTGCACAATAGTCGGACGTTAAACACAAAAAAAGCCTTTGAGTATCAAGAAGAATTAAGAAACGAAAATGCTTAGGACTACTTTTTCCGTGCAGTAAACTATTTTGTAATATGTAAAATAACAGTTTTGCTTCAAATTTCCTATCCAGACTCCTCGGTAGCCTTAAACCCTCTGCTCTGATTAAAAACCCTCTGCCAGAAATTAGGATTCACCATTGGCGCTTATGGAAACTATAATTAAGTGGGGAAGAAAGACGGGCAATACCGCACCACTATTTCTCCCATGATAAGCGCAAGTAATGATGATTTGGCCGTTGTGTCTAAAACAAAACGCGATTGCTTTTGCGGTCATCGCAAGGTGAGAGAGTGAGAAACAATGAACAGCAGTATTTATAAATTCGCAGCTTCAGACCGACGGGAACATTCTGGTTTCATGTTTCCTCATAAACATGTCAGGTCTTGTAGTGTTGATAATGTTCGTGTACTCGTGGAACAGCATCGATGGAGTAAACTGTGCGAAGAACATAGGCCTACCAGAGTCGGATATTGCGAAGTTCCTATCGCCTTCATCTTCCGACATGAAAGCGGTGTGTGCACTAATCGTTAAATACTTCGGTATAGGCCAAAATGTGAACAGTGGCGCTGTGGAATATAGTGGAGATAGTTTCTGGAGTAAAACAGTCGCTAAGGAAGAAAGTACGTACATTAACATCGTTTTCTGTTACCTTTAATTAATTACAGCTATTCTTGTATGAACAAAGCTATTAAAATATTAGATTTAAAATAACCACGTGACACAGCTGTCTCGCTCACTGACGGAACAATTACAAATCATTTTATTGCGCGAATATTTTTTTTTTATTTTCTTATTTTCAATGGGAATTAAATGCTAGTTTATGCAGATTTCATCGCTGAGTTACGATGGTGTTAAAGGGTATTTTCAAGAAGGTATTGAATAAAAAACTTTTATTTTTTTTCGGTATACGCTTTTGAAACGGTTGAACGAATTTTTCTGGATAATGAACTTGTATAGGCTAAACTGTTAAAAAAAAATCAATTTTCGTGCCAAATTTGAATGAAATATCGGACTACAAAATTACGAATACAAGCAAGTACTGAAACATATATATTTTTTCCTTTTTTTCCTTTTCCGGCGAAAAACAATTAAGGTTATCATCGCCGAATGTATATATATATATATATATATATATATATATATATATATATATAGCTGCCTCGGTGGCCTAGTTGATAGCGTACTAGGCTTTCACCCCGAGGACCCGGGTTCGATTCCCGGCCAGGGCTTGGCATTTTCATACGCTATAAATCATCCCAGCGTCTGCATTAGCCCAAGTGTGCACACAGTAGTCGGGCGTTAAAATAAATATATATATATGTGTGTGTGTGTGTGTGTGTGTGTGTGTGTGTGTGTGTGTGTGTGTGTGTGTGTGTGTCTGTCTGTTTGTCTGTGTCTGTCTGTTTGTCTGTGTCTATGTGTGTGTGTGTGTGTGTGTGTGTGTGTGTGTGTGTGTGTGTGTGTGTGTGTGTGTGTGTGTGTGTGTGTGTGTGTGTGTGTGTGTGTGTGTGTGTGTGTGTGTGTGTGTGTGTGTGTGTGTGTGTGCGTGCGTGTGTGTGCGCGCGCGCGCGCGTGTGTGTGTGTGTGCGTGTGTGCGTGTGTGCGTGTGCGCGTGTGTGCGCGTGTGCGCGTGTGTGCGTGCGCGCGCGCGCGCGTGTGTGTGCGTGTGTGCGTGTGCGCGTGTGCGCGTGTGTGCGTGCGCGCGCGCGCGCGCGCGTGTGTGTGTAGGTTTGTTTTATTACTTCTGTTGTGGTGTTAAAAATATTTACACATTTAAATGTTCGTTTATATGATGTCATTAACGATTGTTACTTTTTGAAAATTCGCTTGCATCCGGTGGTGTGCTCAGCTTGGGTGCCGTATGCCCCGAAAGGCCAGAAAAATAGAGGAGAAGAAAGGAAGAAAAAGAGAAAAAAGAAAAAACTAGCTCGCCGTGCGGAGAGACGCTAGCGGAGTAGCAATGCAAGGCGTGCATTCTCGCGCATCGCGCTCTCAACCAATATTACTCACGCTCCGAAGCGCGAAGATGCGCCCGATCAATGCGAAATTAATACCGGACCAATTCTACACAGAAACCAACACCCGTAAATTTTTTCAGAATTTTCCGATCCGTCTAAAGGTTACTTGTTTGGGTGACAAAATATATTTGGGTACTTTTTAGTAGATAGGGACAGCGTTTATTTTTCTATAACCACGAGGTTTGGTCTGATCGGTCTAAAATTTCAACCAGACCTTACTCTACATAAGGGCTAACTCTCATAAATTTTTTCCAGTAATTTCACCCCTATGGGGTGGTTGGTGGCGATAATAATCGTCTAATCTCAAAGAGCTTTCCCAAAAAACCCCGAACTCAAATTGTGAAATTAATTGAGCAATAATTTAAAATTTTACCCTCAACTACTATTTTCACCACCAGATCTGGATGGGGGGTTATCTAGGGAAACAAAAAAGGCGCCATTTTTTGTGGTGGCACCCACACATTCAAAATCCTGCGCACGCCACTGCTTGTATCACGTCAGCGATACAACTGATTGCCGAAATTATAGTTCTAGTATTTTACAATAAAAATACAAAATGATCTCTAACCACCATTAATTTTATAACGTTTTTGAAAATATAACTTCACTGACGTCGGCAGCGTTCTAAGCAGCAAGTTATTTTTTTTCAGATTTTTAATAGCAACCATTTTGAAACGGATTAATGTACAACTAGGTAAGAAACGTTTACCAAAATCTGGTTTTATACCAAGTTTGAATCGAATCCGTTGTTGAATGCTAAAGTCTTTAATCGCTAATGCTAGACGGCAAAAATATCAGTCTCCCACACAAATATATTTATTAACAACCTCTCAAAACGTGTTCTAAATTCGATCGGTGCTCATTTCTTGGCTCCGGCTCCCGCTCTATGATGACCACTCTAGTAACTCACTTTCAATGGAAATTCACTAGAAAAAAGGCAAGAAATAGCTTATTTAATTTAAGTTTTCTGTTTTTTATTATTTTGTGAATAAAAATATTTTATAATACAATAAAATGTTCACCAATTTAGGTACTTAAATAAGAATATATTTTAATCTACGGTATTTTTATTTATTTATAAAGTAAAATGTTACTAATACAAAATTCTTAATTATTTATTTAAGAATCTATTTACTGTACGGTATTCATGCTTAAGCGCCTGTCGGCCATATTGAATTTATTATACGTCGCATTCCTGGTCACTGTGGAATATTTGGAAACACTGCAGCGGATAATGCGGCAAAGGAAGCAACTTTTCTGCCGCCATGCACTCCACGTGTAATAATGTCTGACTTTCTTTGTCACGTAAAACTTTTAATTCTTCTACAGTGGGAAAATGAATGGGCAGCTACAAGCAGTAACAAATTGAGGGTAATTAAAAATACTGTTCGTCCTTGGGGGTCGTCAATACGTGCAAGTCGTAGAGAAGAGGTGGTGATCACCCGCCTTCGCATTGGTCACTCCATGTTAACGCATGGATTTCTGATGGAACGCGGGGACCCACCTGAATGCGAGTTCTGTAGGGAAACCATCACAATAAAACATATATTGCTCGATTGTGATGGTTTCCAAAATGTGCGTGTTATGTGTGGTCTGAGCAACTGGGTGCAGACGATGTTGGGAGATAGTGCCTCGGCCGTTGACCGGGTTCTAGACTTCCTTTATCGTCTGAATGTTTTAAATAAAATTTAATTTATTATATTTGTAATTTCTTGTGTTATTTTATTTATTTATTTTATCTAAATAACTTTATTTCTGTTATGGTTATATATACTTTTACGAATTATTAAATTTTGTTCATTATTCATTGTTATTTAGTTCTTAAGTATTCGTTATTGTAATATAGTTATACCTGTTATTTAAATTTTTGTTTAATTTATTTTACTATTATAGTTTGTTGTAGTTTTGTTTTCTTATTTCAGTAAATTTTGTTAAAAATTTTTTATACTTTCATTTTTCATTGACGGCGATGAGTTAACCCTGTTTAACGGTTTTTGTAGTTTTGCCAGAAATAAAAATATAAATCTTTATCCGATCTTAACGGTTTTTCGCCAGAAATAAAAATATTATCTTTATTTATTTTTTTAAAAAAGTATCGCTCCGCCCGCAATTATAATACGAATGTAATAAAATTGATAGTTGATTTTCGAAAGCAGGTTAGGTTTACTTCAATTTAATGTACTTCTATATACAATATTACATGATTTATGGTTTCGGCCGACAGATTTTTGCTGTTCAACAATCTATAGCAGGCGACACTTAACTTAACCGTAGGAAAAGCACGGAGTTCTCAAAAGTATTCCTGCTACTCTTAACGTTCCTGCGGCTTATTGTCATTGTAAATGCCAACTTCAATGGAAATTGCAATCTTTTAAATTGAAAAGGCAGGTTGTTTGGAATTATTGGGATAAAGTAATAGGGATTTTTGAAAAAAAATAATTAAAATCGTTGAAAGTGTAAGTTTGTAAACAATAATTTTGTAGTAAGTAATAACAGGGATTAAGATTTTCAAAACAGGAATACACCTATGTCCATCTCGGGTACCTAAACCATGTTCATTCTAAATTTTATCTCAATTGGTTCAGTACACACACACGCACGCACACACACACACACACACACACACACACACACACACACACACACACACACACAAACACACACACACACACACACACACACACACACACACACACACACACACACACACACACACACACACACACACACACACACACACACACACACATACACACACACACACACGAACACACACACACACACACACACACACACACACACAAACACACACCCACACACACCCACCCACACACACACCCACACACAAACATACACACACACACACACACACACACACACAAACACACACACACACACACATACACACAAACACACACACACAAACAAACACACACACACACACACACACACACACACACACACACACACACACACACACACACACACACACACACACACACACACACACACATACATACACACAAACACACACACCCACACACAAACACACACACACACACACACACGAACACACACACACACACACACACACACACACACACACACACACACACACACACAAACACACACACAAACAAACACACACACACATACAAACACACACACAAACACACACACACACACACACACACACACACACACACACACACACACACACAAACTTTCAGATTTATAATATTACATTAAGACGTATAAAATATTATTAAAATGACACTGTTGTACAATTAACACATATTACAAAACTAAATACTAAATAATTAGTTTGGACTGAGTAACTACTATAATGGCGTTTAAAATAATTTAAATATTTAATATTCCCACTCACCAGTGTATAATAAACGTATAAAAGTCACTGTTGTACTGTTAACACTTATCGCACAACTAAATACTAAATAATTAAGTTGGACTGGGTAAGTAGTATAAGGCGTTTTTTAAAACGGCAATAGGTTTATGTTCATCTCAGGTACCTAAACCATGTTCGTACTAAAGTTCATCTCAATCGGTTCAGTAGTTTAAGCGTGATTGATTAACAAACACAAACTTTCAGAAATAAAATATGACTAGCTGTTGCCCGTTGCGACTTCGCCTGTAATTATAATGTAGATAATATTTTTTTCAAAATCAGAATAGATTCAATTCAATTTAATATATTTCTGTATATGATTTATGGTTTTCGGCTAAGACGTATAGATTTTTGCTACTAGATACTCTAGAACAGTGTTCAGTTATATTTCTTAAAACCTCAAAGATATCCAGTTAACACTTGTCACAAAACTAAATACTAAATACTTTAGTTGGACTGGGTTAGTAGTATGTTGGCATTTAAAATAATTTAAACATTTATTATTCACACATACCAATATATAATAAACGTATAATGTCACTCATATACAATTAAAACGTCACAAAACTAAATACTATTTATTTTTAAGGCGAAAAGCACATTGAGGCTATTATCGCCGCCCTAAATGTAAGTGTAAGTGTAAAGTGTTAAAGTCGCAAGTGTAGTGTTGTAAGTGTGTGTGTTAGACTCGGGTACCGCGAGGAACGTCTAAATCCTCTCAATAGGTGCAGCTAGTCTGCACCCCCCTGCGGGGAAACTAAATACTAAAGAAGTTAAACTGGGTGAGTAGTATGATGGCGTATAATAATTTAGACATTTTTTATTCACACTTACCTGTAAATAATAAACGTATAAAAAGTCACTGTTATACAATTAACACGTGAATACAAAATAATTAAGTTAAGACTGAGTAAGTAGTATGATGGCATTTAAAATAATTTAAACAATTATTATTAACACCTACGAATATGTAATAAACGTATAAAACATCACGGTTATACAATTAACATTTGAATAATAAATAATAAAATTGGACTGTGTAAGTAGTATGATGGCGTTTAAAATAATTTAAATATTTATTATTCACTCCTACCAATAAATAATAAACTTATAAAACGTTACTGTTATACAATTAAAACTTGAATACTAAATAATTAAGTTTGACTGGGTAAGTAGTATGATGGAGTTTAAACACTTTTGAATATTGAATAATTAGGGTAATTCTGACTTATACGCCCTACCGGGTTAAATGCCCTAGTCATTGTATTTCATATTTCCACCAGTAGAGTGCGCTGGCATACGTTTCTTTAGTAGCAGTTAGGGATGGACACTTCTGCTATTTTTACAAAATATCAACGAACTGTTTGTGGGAAAAAAACTGTTTGGAAAAACAGTTTGAAAAAAACAGGATTAGAAAAATGAAACTCGAAGTTGTATTAGCAGCTAAAACATAAGCACAAACGTTCAGTTTTCTAAGACTACTTTTTCATTCCCATTACCACCATGTCCTTATCTGTTTTTGGGTGTAAAACATTTAGAAAAAAATAATCCTTATAAGTATAGTAATAATTAAATTACATTCTCAAAACGTATATATATATATATATATATATATATATATATATATATATATATATATATATATATATGTATGCCATTTTATATTTACAAATGCAATGAATTTCTAATAGAAGCATTCTTTTTTTTTACTTAAAAATTAAATAGCCTTTGCATATTTACTGAAATGCAAACAATTTAGAATATTTTTAGTTGATTAAAAAATATTAATGATTGATAATAAATATAAAAAATATGTTTAAATAAAATTAGGTTATGTATTTACAAAATGTGAGATGTTACTGTCATATTTTTATTTGGGAGAAAGTAGGTTTTCATTTTTCAACACTGAAAAAAGTAACCTTAATAAGTAAAATATAGTAATAAGAACATAGGTCAAATATGTTTAAATAAAATTGGCTCTATATAGTTACAAAATGATAGGTTATTAACATTAGGTTACTATAGGTTAATGATAGGTTATTAACATTAGCAAAAAAATAAGTTTTCCATTTTACAACACAGAAAAAATATAAACTTCATTGTAATAACATATTTAACAAAACAAATGTTTTTAATGAAAATTAGGCTCCGGGTAAAATAAAATGTAAGACGTTTGTAATATTTCCCATCACAAAAAACAGGTTTTTCACTTTTAAACACTGAAAAAAACACAAAAAAGTCCACACATTCAATAAATAATTAAAAACTATGCACTTAATTCTAAAAACATAAAAAAAGTAAAAGAAAACTTTCAAAATTGTCCACTAAATATTTTTAAATTTCTAAACACAAAGTAAACTACGGAGAAAAACTAATATAAAACACAATTATGGCTGATTTTACAGTTTAAAAAATGTTTGAACAACAAATTATACATTTAAAACTTTCAAACAACTCGCAATAAAATAGAGATAAACTTTGACAACGCCCAAACAGTTCTTACTTCACTACGTAGCAACAAGAAACTTTGAAATAGAGAGAAAAAGTATAACAGGTTAAAGAAAAGGTGTTTGCACTGTTTGCAGGAAAACAGTTTAGCAGGAAAAAAGTTTTAGCGCTTGCGGCAACGTTCGAATAGAATGTAGGTGGTGGGGAAGTCCAAACTGTTGTTCCTTGTTTAACATATCACGATCCAGTCCAATTCAAAGTGCTTGTTTCCGTTTGGCAAAGCAGTTTGTTTTTCGTATATAAAAAACAGTTTGTTTTAACAGTTTGGAGTTTTCTTACCCATCTCTAGTCTGCACCCCGCTGCGGGAAAACTGTAGCAGTTTTGTACAAAGAAGTGATTGAAATAGTTTACACCTAGTTCTACCGATTATTACGATTTTAAAGGAAAATTAAAGGTAAGTGTGATACTTTTTAAGGTAAAAATGCAGTGAAACCTGTTCTGCCTTTTTCGATATTTTTTACTGAAACGCTTCAGTACATGCCCAAAAGCAATAATCGAAAATATAAAAGCGCGGAAATCACAAGAAGTACGTACGATAAAAATCGAAAATGAAAGTGACCAACATAACTTCAAAATTGCTACCGCGCGAAATTCGCTAATGTGTTGTAGATCGTTAAAACGATAAAAATACGTCTAAAACGGGTTTTGCGTGATAAAAGCGCGGAAACCACGAGAAGTACGATAAAAATCGAAAATAAAAGTGACCAACATAACCTCAAAATTGCTACCACGCGAAAGTCGCTAACGTGTTGTAGATCGGTAAAACGATAAAAATACGTCTTAAACGGGTTTTGCGTGATAAAATTATCATTTTTTTAAAAAAACCCGTAACTCTAACTGACACGGTTGTTAGGCCTAACATGGTGGTGCGTGAAGAAACCTTTTATTTCTTTAAAAAAGGATCTCCATAACCTGACACGGTTGTTAGGCCTAACACAGTGATGCTTGAAGAACCTTTTTTTAAAGAAAAAGAATACTCAATAACCTAACTGACACGGTACTTGCGTGGTAAACGTAACTGATACAGATGATAGGTAAAAAACCTGTTAAAGTAGTTATTAACCACTGTGAGATGGACAAAGCCGTCCAATTATAAGCCTTCCTACAGTCACTTACATTTACGCATCACCGTGTTAGGCCTAACAGCCGTGTCAGTTAGGTTTGGGTTTTTTAAATAGTTTTTTATCACACAAAACCCGTTTTAGACGTATTTTTATCGTTTTACCAATGTACAACACGTTAGCGACTTTCGCGTGGTAGCAATTTTGAGGTTATGTTGGTCACTTTTATGTTTGATTTTTGTCGTATTTCTGGTTTCCGAGGTTTTATATTATGGATTATTGCTTTTGGGCATGTAATAAAGCATTTTAGTAAAAAAAATATCGAAAAATCCATGACAGGCTACACTGCATAATTACCCTTTTTAACATGTGATATAAGTTAGTACTTTTAAGAACGTCTGTATAAATAATGGTTGTTCCAATATTCTATTGATTTATCTGTTTAAACACTAAGAAAACATCACAAGGTAGGCTTTTGTAGTTGATTGCGTCCACATTGGTTCGATGTTTGAACACTAGGTGGTGGGGCGTTTAACCTTGACATAAAGGATATATGCCCTACCTGGTTACAGGTTATTTGTCCCACTGATGACTTCACAGGGCAATATGCCCCACATTAAGTATTTTTTTAGTTTAAATAAAAAAATCACATTTATTTAAATTTTTTTGTAAGAAAGCTATAAAGTAGCGATGCATTAATTATGGCAATGATAGCCTTCATATGCTTTTCACCAAAAGCCGTAATTAAAAAAAAAAAATTAAGGTATGTGACTGCGTTTGGAGGCTTTTTTAAAAATATAAATAGTGGATAAGGCCTAAGTATAAGTATTTCAGTCCAAATGGAATGTTTAATCATGAACTTTAAAAAATTTACAAAGTTCTTGTAAAAAATAAAAAAGGAAACTGAAATCTGTGCATTTATTTAAGTATGCTGATTTTTTTTACAGAATGCCAACTAAATACAAACGGAAACTTGGCTTTAGGGGATCATCAAACTATACAAAGCTGGCAACTATCAAAAAACGGCAACAAAGGATTGATTCTCCTTATGGAACCAGTGATAGATGAAAAAGAGGGGATTTAAATGAAACCGGTCATAGTGTCACCTCTTCCAGGCCCTTTCAGAACCTGAATGCCTTTCTAACTATACTCCAACTAAGTATGTATTTAAAATTAGCCCTGTTCTGTTGTTTTAGAAAATAGAAAATGTGCCAAGGAGGAGGTAGTTAGTGAGAGTCAACATGAGTGTAATAGAAAAGAAAGAATGGAGTGGAACAAAAAAAAAGAAAAAATTGGAAAACTGCAGCAGAGATAGTTTCAGCAATTTTTTTTTTATTATTTTTATTTTAAGGCAAAAAGCACATTGAGGCTATTATCACCTCCCTAAATGTAAATTTGAGAGTAAAGTGTTAGTCGTAAGTGTAGTGTTGCAACTGTAAGTGCGTGTTAGACTCGGGTACAGCGAGGGATGTCTTAATCCTCTCAATAGGTGCAGCTATTCTTCACCCCCCCTGCGGAGAGGAAAAGAAAAATAAAGGAAACAAAATATAATAAAAAACCACAAATCTTGAAAGCAAATTAAGAATGGCAAATGAAAGTCATGTTGATGATCCAATATTGAAAACAATTGTTTAAAAGAATACTATTCTACGAAGTCATCTGGATAAAGTGTATAGACTGCTTGGGGTGGTTGCATGAAACATGTATGATGTATAATCAAAGATGTAATGGTTGTGGAAAAATTGAAAAACAAAAAAGTGTTAAAAACAATCAAGTAAGTGATAAAATTATGTAAAAACTTTAATCTTCATTTTTTATTTTGTTAATTTAAAGTTAATTTTTATTTTTTTATTGTGTTACTCATAACTTGTATTATTCTAGTTAATTAAAACCATTTTTTATTGATTATAATAAGTTTTGTGATATTTTTTCAAGTGGGGCATATAACCTGATGGAGTGAGGCATATCTGAATGTCAGTGTAATATGCCTCAAAGCTATAATTTTGTTTTTTGATAATATATAATTCCTTTTTTTGTACTGATATATTTTACACAACATCTGTATTAAGAAAGGTAATGATATTATTTTTTATTAATATAACATTTTTTAATAAAGTTTTTTGTTAAGTAGGGCGTGATAACCCAACTTACCCTAAGTTGGACTGGGTAAGTAGTATGATGGCGTTTAAAATAATTTAAACATTTATTACTTACACCTGCGAATATATAATAAACATATAAATCATTACTGTTACACAATTAACACTTGTTACAAAACTAAATACTAAAGTTGGACTGGGTAAGTATCATAATGGTGTTTAAACTAATTTAAACATTTATTATTCACACTAAGTAAAAAAACCCAGCATAGGGTATTACGAAATGCATGTTATCCATTTTTAATGAGAGGTAGACCTGTAGAAGGCTTATAATAAAGTAGCCTACCGTTTTAAAAATGAGGCTTAAATGTTTTAAAAATAGTAAAATATTTAGCCTACATTAGTACTATATATGTTCACATACACGTTTCGATTTAAGATATTTGTTACTGTAGTTATAACCTATAATATTTTTAATACATCAATAAATAAATATTTATTCATTAAAAATTAAAAAAAAATTCTCCACACCTTTTTGTCCTTATCAGTCTTTCGTCAGGTGTCTTGCGCTGACTTCAAAGCTATACAATACCATCTAGAATAGTTTTATAAAGCTGCCTCAATCTCTACTTTCGCTTCCAATACCTGCTTCATTTCTCTTCCAACTTATTTGCATGTCCATACCACTTCAGCTACCTGTCTTAAAGTATAAATTAACAAGATCAATTGAAAATCTGCATGCTATACTAATAATATCTTCAAGTATAAGCTATTTTAATGATTCTTGTCCCAGATCTCCTGGTATTTATTTGAATATTTTTTTTAGGTAGAAAATTAAAAGATAAAAAAATGATTATGCGGATGCACTTGGGTTTGAAAGTGATGCTGTTTGGTGTGATTCTACCCGGAGTCTTAGCAGTCACTTTATTCACAGCTTGGAAAGGCATTACTCTTAGCTTAATGTCCTTATTGTTGTCTAGCATAATTGGCATCAAAGGATTGATAACAGGTAGGCCTTTGCAAGTTGCCAGAAAAAATTGCACTTGACAAATACTTTTGTTCCCCTTTCTTCCGCACTGTCGCTAAGTATGATCTTAAAAATAGATAAGGCAATGCAGGTGCTTGCAATAATGTGAAGATTGTTAAAAGAAAGACTTATTTCTAATTATAATTTATAGATATGTCTGTTTTTAAATCAGTCCCATGATCTATTCTGTATCATGTGTTATCATAACTAGATATATAAAACTGAAGAAGACTATTTTAACTTCGCATCCAAATAACCAATTGGTCAACTTATACATATAATGATTAAGACTTCAACTGAAACTATTTTTATTTATAAAATCTTTTTGAATTTGTTATTTTGATCTCCAGTCTTGGAAGTCCTAGCTTTTTAAATGTTAACTTTGTTTCAAAATCATTCGTTTGTATTAATATATTTTGGACAGAAATATTTTTTACCGGAACTATATTTATTTACTGTGATACTGAACACAAAATATAAGTTGATACAAAAGAAAAACCTAGCACTGGACAAGTCAGCACTTACTTAACAAAATGAATTAATAAGAAGCATGGAATGCCAGAAAAAAAACTATAGGACTGTAAAACTCTACTGTTTTGCTCATATTGGTGTCGTTAAGGCAACTCGTGCTTCCCAATGACTCACATGTCTAAAGTTAATGTTATAAATGTTTGTTACAAAGGCACACTCTGTAGCTTAAGGTTACATTGTCTATTCCAAAAGCATAATTTTGTACCAATAATTCCAAATATATCATCCACCCTTTGAGTTTACAAACTTTCCTTGAGAACATGTTATGGAATTATATATATTCTGTATACTATGTTATTTACATGTAATATTTTATGAGACGGCACAGTCTAGAAGCCTCACATATTACTGGAAAATGTAATCAGAAGCATTGCTGTATGAAATACAAAGAAACTTTCATTATCACAAAAAAAATCGATCTTGAGAATTCGATGGCTCTTTCTATTTTTACGTCCCCTGAATTCAAAATATGTTTTGCATGAATGTTTGTCTGTATACATCACTGGAGAATAATTAATCAAATTATTATCTAGTTTGCTTATCGTAACATAAATGTATAATTTAAACAATTTTTTGAAGCCTTTCTTTGGTAAAAAAACTACTAAAAATAGGTTCTAATTTTTGCTCAAATGCAGTTCATAGGTAGCCTACTCAAAGAAGTCACTATAAGTAAAAAAAATCTAAAACTTTGATCACATATAAAGATTCATGACTAAAAAGAAATTTGAAATAAAACAAATTTACGATTTGAAATAAATCGAAAAAACAAATTACTGTCGAAATTGTTGTTTTCTCGATTTACTAGTAATTTCTTTTATTTCGAATTTGGTACGCTAACCAATTCTAATTCTTAATATATGATCAAAATCTAATGAACAAACTTTTAGAATTGGGCCGATTTTTCACTGTTTTGACAGCAGCTTGTGAACTGGATTTTCTGGGAAATAACTGAATGTGAAAAAAGTTTGTCTAATGTTTTTTGTCCATTAAGCAGTGGCAGCATATGTCCTAAAACTTTCCAATCACACCTCGTAATCTA
Organism: Callitettix versicolor; assembly: GCA_022606455.1. NCBI lineage: Eukaryota > Metazoa > Arthropoda > Insecta > Hemiptera > Cercopidae > Callitettix > Callitettix versicolor. The sequence continues at coordinate 63,301,619 of CM040182.1, read as the reverse complement.
CTGTAAAATAATGATAACATAAATATTCAACATTCATCAATTAAATATTATTATTTTTATAATAACGCTAATTGATTAACTATTTTACTGTTACAGCATCGCATCATGCAAACAGCCCTCAACATATTGTGATACTGCCGAACTCTCATCGACACTGGCAACGACGAGAAGATGAATTTCATCATCAACAGCAGCTACGAGCATCTCACGAGCATAATTTAGCTTATCATTTCTATCAATAAATATTTTTATTATTATAATACATTTAAATCATTACTTTTGATAGGACAAATTAATAGAAACAGTCATTCCATTCACCAACCCTACACAATTAGCTTTTGTACACGATGAAGAATAATGTTTGTGATCCAAGAAATCAAAGTGGTCGCTTTACAGAAGTTATATTTGTTTTGTTTTTGTCTTGCCACATTAATATTTAAAGAAAAATAACAATTAATGACCATCAAATTAATGAATTCTGTTTTCATACCACAGAGAAGGAAAAAAAACAAAATGGCAAGCACTTTTATAGTGATAAAACAACTATACCTCAACTTTAAACAAAACAAACAAAATCGAAACTAAAGTTGAATCTGTACCAACCTGTTGGAACATAACATCTTACACAGTAAATGTCACTTATCCACTAAAACGAACTTTAACAAAATCAAAAATCTCTTGGACTAAACCATATTCTTCGGGTTCACTAAAAGTAACAAATAGTCTATTATTATTATTATTATTAGTGGTAGTAGTGACGTCACTATGCCTAACTAAAATATTCATAAACCAAGGCCCTTTACAAGAATATTTTAGTAAAAAAAAAGGATTACAGACTTTAATTGTATAAAACAGAGTGATTGTTTATATTTTTTTTCCGCTAATCCGAGTTTAGTGGTTTTCCCTTAGAGTAGCTGATATTTCTTTTCTTTTCCAGCGGAGCTACAAGATCGGTGATAACACCCAAGCTCGCATTGTCAAAATTTATTACCTTTAAATTCTTTCCTTGCTGGGTTTCCTTACCAACCCAAAAAAATAGGCCTCACGCATGAAATGTGCGTCCTTCGCGAGAATGTTCCAAATCCAAAAAAAATGCACGATGCACAATTTCACCTTATGAGTGCCGTAGCCTTGCGTGAACTGGTTGTAGCCTCACTCCAGAACTGACTCGTCGGTCGTCTCAATCTTTTCTTCTGAAAAGCTGTTTATTTAGGGTATCCTCTTACTGATATCGCACAATTTAATTCCTATTTATCTTAGATATTTAATTGAGGATCTGAGATGTCTCAAGCTCATGTGATTGATTCCAGTGCCTCATATTCTGATTCTTTCAATTTTGAAAGCAGTGAAATGAGGCCAAACATTTTTGGGTTGAATTTGTTTTATTATTACCTACGAGAAATTCCAACCTGTTATGTTTAACCTTTTTTGTATTTATTTTTCATGCAACTGCACCATTAGATCTAATTAAAAATAGGTCTTAAGTTCTAGCTAATTAATTCCTAGCTCACTGACTAAGCTCCAAACATTCTCTTTTGGAGAATAAAGCTATAAATAAAAAACTAGGGCATGTGGCACTCTAGGAATGACAGAAAAAAGCAAAAATTCAATGCTATGTACGAAAATATTTGTTAACATTATTAAAAATATGTTTAAAATTATTTAATTCATTCACTTTAATATAATTTAAATTTATTTGGAAAATATAACTAATTTTATGTCAATAAAATATTTACACCGACAAAGAAATTTATAAAAATATTACATATTACTATAATACAATGGTGTCACAAGGATGGCAGTTACAATGACAATTACAATGGTACAATCATGGTATCGTTTTATATTTTAGAATATATTCACATTAATTAAATTTATCTGAAGTTCATTTCAACTTCAGTTGTTATAACTGTAATAACAAAGTACTTGATGATTATATTTAGTGCAACAATTCAATTTTTACTGAATCAAATTAAGAGTATGCATTTGCTATATAAAAAAAATATAGTCATCTATCAAAATGTACACACTTATAAGATAAATTTATGTCACAACAGTAATTAAAAAAAAAATTAAAAGTATGTAACACTACAACATAAACAAATACAAGAAATGTTCACAACTACATAGTCAGTTTTATTATTATCCCGTTTAACTTCATCTGTGTTTCATTTCTTCATCACTAGATAGTGCTCTTTATATTCAGTCACACATTCCATGTGTGTTTGGAACCTCTACAATTTTTAACTGTACGATTGCTGCCACACCAATGGGAATGCCTCTCTACCCTGTGATTGGTTTTAGACCATTTGCAAAGGTGTTTCTTGTAAACAAGATTTTTTTAACATCAAGGTTTGGACCATTTTCAATGTTGACATATCAATGTGTATTAACATAAAGGTTCGGACCATTTGCTATGTGAACTTATATCAATGTGTATTAACATTAAGGTTCGGACCATTTGCTATGTGGACTTATATCAAGGTGTATTAATATTAAGGTTTATAGGTTCATTTAAATTTAATATATTTCTATATACAATATTATACGATATGGTTTTCCACCGACATAGATTTTCACTACTCGATACTCTAGAAAAGGGTTATTTAATAATATATTAATGTTGACTTATATCAATGTGTATTAACATCAAGGTTCGGACTATTTGCTATGTGGACTTATATCAAGGTGTATTAACATAAAGGTTTATAGGTTCATTAAATTTAATATATTTCTATATACAATATTATACGATATGGTTTTCAGCCAAGACGTAGATTTTCACTACTCGATACTCTAGAAAAGGGTTATTTAATAATATATTATTAAAACATCACTATTATACAATTAACACTTGAATACTAAATTGGACTGGGTAAGTAGTGTGATGGCATTTAAAATAATTTAACCATTTCTTATTCACACCTACCAATATATAATAAACGTATAAAACGTGACTGTTATACAATTAACACTTAAATACTAAATAATTAAGTTGGGTTGGGTAAGCAGTACGATGATGATGGCGTTTAAAATAATTTAACATTTATTATTCACACATACCAATATGTAATAAACGTATAAAACATCACTGTTATACAATTAACACTAAATAATTAAGTTGGGCTGGGTAAGCAGTATGGCGTTTAAAATAATTTAAACATTTATTATTCACACTTTATTGTTTGAACGATCATTCAGTCCCGAAGTCTATTAGAGCGAGGGAAACGTACCCGATAGTACCTGTATATTAACTCGTGACGCTCTTTCGTTGCATATTTAGATGTCGATTCGCACGAGTTCACCTTTGTTACTGTTATACAATTAACACTAGAATACTAAATAATTAAGTTGGGTTGGGTTAGCAGTATGATGGCATTTAAAATAATTTGAACACTTATTATTCACACCTACCAATATATAATAAACATATAAAATGTCACGGATATGCAATTAAAACTTGAGTACTAAATAATTAATTTGGGGCTGGGTAAGTACTATGATGGCTTTTAAAATAATTTAAACATTTATTGTTCACACTTTATTTGAACGGTCATTCAGTCCCGAAGTCTATTAGAAAGAGGGAAGTGGACCCGATAGTACCTATATATTAACTCGTGACGCTCTTTCGTTGCGTATTTAGATGTCAATTCGCATGAGTTCACCCTCCACGCGCTCACGACATAAAAAGCTTCACTTTAAAAATAAAAGGTTTTACAGGTAAAAAAAAATATTTAACTATTTAAGTAAATAAATCAACATGGCTCAAGAAGTGGCGAATCAAGGCTAATGAAACGGGTCAATAAATGTCACCTTCACCTTAAAAAAGGGTATATGCCCACCAGTAACGCAGCTTAATAACGTCGAAATTCCACGAGCAGATCATGTCAGATACTTAGGTTTACACCTGGACAAGCGACTTACATGGCAGAAGCACATCTTTACCAAACGCCAAACAGCTGGGACTGCAAATACGGAAGTACTATTGGTTAATTGGTGCCAGTTCGCGAACTGTCAATGGGCAACAAACTTCTTCTTTACAATGTTATGCTTAAACCAATCTGGACCTATGGTATCCAATTGTGGGGACCGCCTCTCTCATTCCAACATTGAAATCTTGCAGAGATTCCAGAATAAAATGCTACGAATGGTAACCTGACGCTCCATGGTATGCGTGACAAACGAACAGCTGCATCACGACCTTCAAGTATATATACAGTCAAACAAGAAATTCTGGCCATATCTAAAACCTACAAAGAAAGGATCATAAACCACCCAAATCGCCTAGCGAGAGTCTTGATGGAGGAAACTCGCAGAATTCCGCCGACTTAAACGGAAAATGCCCCAAGACATACTTAAATAATAAAGTAAAGTAGGATGTGACCCTCTAGTCGCATTCCGAGCATGTCATGACAAGTCCGACCTACCTACTACTTAATGTCCCCCAATATGTGACAGATTGTAGTGAATAAAAGACAAAAAAAAAAAAAAAAAAAAAAAAAAAAAAAAAAAAAAACTATTTAAGTAAATACAGTACAATATCAGAACTCGACTTACTGGATTGAGTGTTCAGTTACCAAAAAGTCAAGTTTTACAGAAGTAAGGGTTTACTGTAATAAAAAACTCAATAGTACATACTTATAAATAAAAAATTCAAATACTTAAAAAAACCATTTTCAATAACATTCCCTACAATAATCTGAAAAATCTTACGAAATCATTGTCTTAGTCTAGGGACAAATGCATCAAAGTTTTAAAAAAACAATATATTTATAGGTTAATAAATTATAATACATTTTGTCACATAGCTTTGATTGTAAAATCTGCTATTAAAATCTATGATTAAAATGTGGTTCATAAATTGTTATTGAAGTTAAAAATCTTGAAGAATTTATTACCATTAACTCATACGAAGAGCTACATGAATATTTTAAACTTAATTTACCCCTCAAATTTGTCCCGCTTCACTCTTTCAGAAATCAAAAGTTATAATTAACACATATTTACAATTTTTAAAATATTCAGCCTCAATTTATTATTTCACATGAAGAGTCTGTGGTTACATCAAACAAAAACTTAAAATTAACTACGGGAAATGTGTCAATAAGATGAATACTGAAAATGAATGATTAAGGGTTCCAGTAAAGAAAACATAAAAACTATTCCTGCAATAAATGAACTGGAGAAAGGAAAACACTTCATTCTTTAATAATATAAAACACACAGAGAAGAGGGAAGAAAGAGAGGATCTAAGGGAATATTCTCATATGTCATCCTGTAATGACTATTTACTTTCTGTAATACAAATACCCTTGACTAATTCTAGATGTATACAAAAGCTGGTAACTTTTGTATAACAGATAAACAAACCTTTACAGTAGATAAGCTGCAAGTCATAAAACATCAACACTGTATCCTGACTTTTATTGTATCTACTCTCAAATAGTCTTACCGCCTTTACACAGGTATAGAATTGACACCTGAATAGATACAATAATGTGTATTTACTTGATATGTAACACAAAAGGTTTAAGAAGACATAGGTGTCAAGAACATTAAATATACATCATGTACGTCCTAATTCGTTACACTAGCCCCAAACTCCCCCCCATACAATAAAAAAATATACATTTATGTCAAATATGGTAGAAATGCGCATTAATAAAACACAGATAAAACATGAAATAAAAAAATGTATTAATTACGCATAATATGTACTATATTACATATACATAATACTAATATGAAATAATGTCCATAATAAAGTTTCTTACGTCTGAAGATTCGGATACGTAGCAAAGGTTGTGGATACGGAGAAAGAGATGAACGTGGACAGTTGAGAGTGTATTACAAAATAAAATTTTACACTAAGAATTGAAAAAAAAACATTAAAAATTTTTTTAACTTTTTATTTTGTTTACACTTTTTAGAACTTAATTTTTAATTATCATCACTTTGTTTTCGAGTTCACTTTCACCTTCCCCAGTTTCTTCTGATGAAATTGCAAACGTACATCAACGAAATTGATGTATGTCCAGCAACGATTGCTTTTGCCGACTTTAAAGAATACTTCTGAAATACGTTGGGCAAATTTCATCAAAATGTGCGGCTGCCCTATTCACAATCACTTTTTCAAGTTGTTTTTTTTCGCGTCGTTAATTGAGACACATTTCGTAAGTTAGGGCGGAAAATTTCCGAAATCCCATTTGTAAGTTGAAATTTTCATTAGTAAGGTCGTTTGTAAATTGAGGCCCCACTTTACTTATTAATGTGTTATTTAAACCTCGAAGTTACTTACACAATAACTGATTTACTAAGAAATTACTTTCAGCAGCGTAATTTATCAACCACTCATTACTCCACCAAATAGGGGATTTTTTTTTTTTTAGTGTTTAACGTCCGACTATTGTGCACACTTGGGCTAATGCAGACGATGGGATGATTTATATCGTATGAAAATTCCAAGCCCTGGCCGGGAATCGAACCCGGGTCCTCGGGGTGAAAGCCCAGAACGCTATCAACTAGGCCACCGAGGCGGCTGTAAATAGGTGATTGACTATATACAGTACATAATGTCGATGTGTTAAATCATCTATCCCTCGCCAACCGTAGTCTTGTGGAACCACAAACATGCAGTTGTTTTTAATTTTAATTACTGTACAAATTTATCTGATTTACTTATTTACATTAATTACAATTAATCGCAAATGCAGACTATATAAAATAGTAGAAACACTACACCGGCTCTGTGTAGTGGCATGTTCACTTGCAAATAATCTGAGACTCTGACTGCCCCGTCTGCTGAACGACTATAAACAATATAAAATTGATATAAAGAAATATAAAATGATTTAACTATTAAAGTAATTGTCTTTGAAATATCTTTATTTTTCATAATATAAAATACACAACTACATTACATTAAACTATAATTTCAACATTCAAAGGATTGAGGAACTGACTCCTTAAGTACACATTTGCTCATGATAAATCATAAGTTATTCAAATTTAACCCTTTCTGACAACATAATTATCACCCACGGAGAAATATTATCACAAAACCGACTAAAAATATACTCTTAAGGAAGTGACCACCTGCTCTCACTTCTCGAGTGCTACAGCTTATCAACAATAAAGCTTGTAGATCAAGGTACCTCAACTTGGGAGTGATCCATCCCTTTGTATTGTAAATTATTAACAAGAAAACTTATAAAATACACAAAAAAAAATAATAAACCTATAATTATAAAAATACATTGAAATTAACCAATATACAAAATTAGGCTATTTACAAAATTTATCTTTGCAATTTATGACACAAAAAGTTAAATTTTAATAAACTTACTAATAATGTATAAAAAAAAATTAAGAATACATTAAACAATGTACAAAACTAACCTATTTACAAAATTTACTCATACAATTTAACCACATGAGTTAAATTTCAATAAGCGTATTCATTTACGCAAAAAGTAATTGTAGGAAAATATAAAACACATATTTACAAAATTTATCTTTGCAATTTATGACAAGAGTTAAATTTGTATAAACTTATTCTTTTATAAAAAAAAAACATTGTATTTCATTTATTCCTTAATGATGTAGGGGACATTCAAATGTAAATATGGTGGAGAGGGAGTACGTTTGTATAGTTTCACTAATATGATCATTGTACGCACAATAAATTCAACATTCAAGGTTATAAAAAAAAATTTCTAACATCTAATTAAGGATATTTATTTTCTAAATTAACAAAAATGATTTTCACAAACATAAAGGAACACTTCATGATACGAAACTATTCATAATGAATAGCTGAAAAATAATTTTATGCATTAAGAGTTGTATAGTGGAAAAAGTAATTTTAATGCATTAAGAATTGTTTCTTCTTCTTTCGTTTCACCCTCTTTGGGTGAATTTGATAGTTCACCCATAAATTTAACTTTCGAAACTGTATTTGTTATAGTTAAGAATTGTTTATTGTTACCATAAAATATGGAAACGGTTCTTATAAAACACTTTAAAAAACATTAAAAATTGATAATTTTTAATATGTAATTTTTGTTTAGTGTTTTCCGTAAATGGAAATTAAAAGTTGCCAGCTAGTGATTGCACCTCTGGAAGAGGTAGAGAGCAGAGTTTTCATTGTTTCTGTAGAAACATTTAACATTCAGTAGTACCTAACTGAAATGTTAAGTATTAGAATTATAATCAATCAGTAAAATTAATTTACAACAGTTCTGCTGATGTAACAACAAATTTTTTTTATGCTGACAGCCCATAAATATACAAAAATATGACATTTGCTTAATCATGAGATAGAGGCACAATTATTAAATAGGCAGTATCATAATTGTTACAAGTATTAAAATTATAGATCTTTGGAGTGGTCAACACAAAGTGGTATTTCACAACATCAATATCCATTGAAACATCAATTTCCATTGAAACATCAACATCCATTGAAACATCAACATCCATTGAAACATCAACATGCATTAAACATATATTGGATAAATTAAACATGATTATGGTTAATTAAATCCTTTTCGGTAGACAGAAATTTTGAAATGAGAGAATCAAGAGGCTCCGAACTTCTTGATGTTTGTCTGCGCATGGCCATTTTAAAGTCTTCTTTAGCGCCTTTGTCAACACCACGAGTCGACATTCTACGATGGCTATAATTTTAAAAGAAATTAAAATGTAATGTCACATATATTAATCTCTCATTGCAATAAATATATTGAAAACAATAATATACAAATCAACAACATAAATAATATATTTTTTATCTGCAAAACTGTGGAATGCACGTATGTACACATCAATGTTAAAAAAAAGTCATGAAACAAGTTTATCAAAAGTGAAAACAATAACAAAATATTTCACTGTAATATTTAGTAATTAAAAGTGAAACAAAATCACAATATTTTCTTACAGTTTATTATTAATAAAAGAGAAACAATTAGAACACAATTTTTACTTGCAGTTTATTTATTAATTAAAAGTGAAAACTTATTAAAAACACAATACTTAACTGTAGTTTATTTATTAATTAAAAATGAATCAATTAAAACCATATTTTCCCACAGTTTATTTATTAATAAAAAGTGTTAGTTTATTTATTACTTAGAAATGGAAACAATATTTTATTATAGTTAATTTATTAATTATAAGTAAGCCATTCAAAACACAGTATTTTAAAACAATATATTTATTAATTAAAAGTTAATGAAAAAAAAAACAGTTCAACTTGGAGATTATAGGACAGCATGGTTAAGTTATAGAGACTAATGCCATAGATTAATAGTTATAAAATCTAATTAAAAAATCTTGCGTACAAAACTACACTCTTAAAGTTGTATTTTTAGATATCAAAAACCTTAAAATATATTTCTAAAATACTTAAGTAATAACACAAAAATATCTGAAGAAAAATAAGTAAATGAAATATAAGTTTTCTATAAACTTGAGGGTCTGAGAGATACAAAATGAAGATATGAACTACACTATTGAGCTAGTGAATCATAAGTTAACTTGTGCTTCCAAAACTGAGACAGATTAGTGTACCCATTTGAATGGTGTACCACATTTACAATTGTATAACGAAAACGATACTACTATAGCAAAATTTGTTCTATGTTCTCTTGGACATAGAATGACAATTTTGCAGAAATTTGTTCTATGTTCTGTACATTGTTTTTTTCCCAATATTATTTCCATAGTACTATAGGACCATTTTTGGATGAGAATAATATACTTACTAAAAATTTGCTTTTTTATTGTACTATAGAACAACCTCTCCGTAGTACTATTAGTTCAATTAAAAATATTTCATTATGCCCCACAGAATATTTAAAACTTACCTCTAGCAATAAGTAGGCTACTTACTTTAGTATCTGACTTGAAGACGGTGTGAGTATGTCCAGAGCCAATCTACCTCCCTGTTCCGTTGAAAGGAACATAAACTCTTCAAGAAAATCCATTAAAATGATATACTTCATAAATAAATGGTAAGACCAGTGTTTTCGAAGTTTTATCTTTTGCATTATTTCTAGCACAAGCGCTTCTTCTTCTGGCCAATCTAACTGCGCAAGAACGAGAATATGTCCGCATGCCAAATCCGATTCAACACAAGTGGTGTCCAAACATCTCTGCAAAAAATCATTTATAATTATTATGTGAAACTAAAACCTGAATTATCCGGGTTAATGGAAACGAAAAACAACGCACACGATCCAAAAATAAGTTCAAGATGCTGGTAATAAAGAATTTCTAGATATAAAATTCTATGAATAAAAATATGTCTATGGAACATATTACTGGACTGGAACTAAAGCTTGGAACTTATTACTGACAAATAACAGTTTTGTCTAATAATAGATCAGAATGTTGTTCTTTTGTTACCTTCAAAGTTGAAATCAATAATTTGCAACAATATTGTAAGATAGGAATTTTCATGAGTGGTATAAAGACCAGATTCCTCTTTCCTGTAGAATTCCCGACATGTGCAGTAACTGCTCCATCTGAATTGAATGGCGATACCAGTGACACAACAGACAAGATATCCCTGTACATTGCCTGTAAAACAACAAGAAATAATTGTATGCATATATGTACTGCTGAGTTCACTGTATATCATATTGTAGTAAATTTTCTCGGTATAATTTTACTTATAAATCCATTCCGTTTTATAAAGTCACGGTAAAACGAATCAAGAATTTTTTTATATTAAACAGTGCCTTCCAAGGTGCACCATCAAAAACATTGAAGATACATAAATAAATCATACAGACAGGCTTTTAGCACTAATTAGGCTACTACAAAATTTGCCACGGATAAATTCATTTTTGTACATAGCAATTAATGCTAAAGTGAACCAATTGGTAGTTAATGTGATGGTTTACAAGCATTTTCTCTTGTATTGTTAGTTCTTATAGTTCCACGAGTACAAAAATGCTACCACAGTAATTAGCAAAAAACATAGAACAACGCTTACAGAAATATTTCCCTTTTCATTTAAATAAGGGATTTTTTGTCATTTACATTACAAAATATTGGGGGAGGGCTCAGTTAAACCTCTGGCAAATTGGGGTAGGGGGAGTCGTTGCCTACACATACCTATATTAGTCAATTAAATCTGCTATACTAACTTCGTAATCCTTCAAAAAATAGTTTGAGCATGCCATGCGTACACTTTTCTTTAAACTTGGTTCAGATCCACCCAACAATTTTGTACATTCTACGTACAGACCTTGATAGAGTGCCAAATCTATATAAAATCCTTTCAACAACTGGTCCAGTTTCAAAAGTTGACTTAATGTCAAAAATTCTGAAAATTTAAGATAGTATATTAGTTTTTTTTTTATAATAACAAGAATGTGATTATAATATTAATAATTATTCCACTTTTGTAAAAAAATAAGCAAACACGTTAGCATACTAACTAAATAACTTACCTCTTTCTATTACATCTACAGTGTGAAACAGCTGGTACAATTTGGATGCCAAGAGGAAATTTTTGATCACACTTGTTTTACAATTTCCTCTATCAGTAAGGATAGCGTTTGATGCAAAACTACAATGAAGGTTGCGCAACTTCGTTGGTTTTGCAAGTAAACCTGTTCTTAGACAAACACAATAAATTATAGACAGGCAACTTTAAATTTGGTGCAAATACGAGGGTGGTCTGAAAAGTTTCCGACCTCAACATGAAGATAGCAGCACTCGTCGGTGGCAGCACTTGAATTTCGTTGTTCATCTGTTGACAGTTACTCACCAAAGTTTCAGCCATTTTGGACGCGCAGTTGTTATGTAACAGTCGTTTGGGTAAGTTGATGTATTTTTATGAAAATGGACAAAATCGAGTATCGAGCTGTCAAGTTTCAGCCATTTTGGACGCGCAGTTGTTATATAACAGTCGTTTGGGTGAGTTGATGTATTTTTATGAAAATGGACAAAATCGAGTATCGAGCTGTCATTAAATATTTGTTTTTGAAAGACAATACGCCTACGCAAATCAAAGATGAGTTGGATTCTGTGTATGGGGACTCTGCACCATCATTTACCACAGTGAAATTTTGGGCAGCTGAATTTAAACGCGGCCGTAAGAGCTTGGGAGACGAACGTTCAGAACGTCCAAAAACTGCAACTACCGATGAAAACATCGCAAAACTTCACCAATTAGTGCTAGATGACCGCCGAATTAAAAAAGAGAGAGATAGCAGACGTTATGAACATGTCAAAAGAACTTGTTTGTCACATATTAAATCAACATTTAGACATGAGAAAGCTGTCTGTGCGTTGGGTGCCGTGTTTGCTCATGTTAGACCAAAAACGTGTTCGAATGAACATTTCCAATGCTCTGTTGGCACAATAAATCCCAGTTTTGTACTGGGCCAAATTAATTGGGTATAAATTACTGGCCAATTAATTACTGTAGATGTAACTTGGATACACCATTATACACCCAAAACGAAAATACAGTCCAAACAGTGGACTGCAAAGGGGGAACCGGCTCCAAAAAAAAGCAAAAACTGTTTTTTCGGTTGGGAAAGTGATGGTGACTGTTTTTTGGGATAGTCATGGAGTTATTTTATTCGACTATCTTCAAAAAGGAAAAACCGTTACAGGAGCATACTAAGCATCATTACTTGATAAGCTGAAGTCAGAACTTGCAAAAAAACGGCCACATTTGCAGAAAAAGAAAATCCTGTTTCACCAAGACAACGCACCAACTCACACCTCAGCGTTTGCCATGGCGAAAATCCTCGAATTATGGTTTGAATTGCTTGACCATCCGCCTTACTCACCCGATCTAGCCCAAAGCAACTTCTTTTTGTTCCCTCATCTAAAAATTGCGCTCGGACAGAGATTTTCGTCAAATGAAGAGGCATCACAATTATTTTGTAGAGAAAAACGCCGAGTACTATTTGGACGGGGTACAAGGAGACTATGTTGAAAAAAAAATTCTGAAAAAATGTCTTGTATCTTTGTTAGGTCGGAAACTTTTCAGACCACCCTCGTATACTAGCTAGTTTGACTTAATAAGAGCAATTCGCTCAAATTCAGTACCATAAAGAAAGCTGAAAGTATTACAAATAAAATTATATTATGCTTTTCATGGTACAGGTAAGGACTGAAATCAATTTCTGGAAATTTACATCAAAACCTTTTGATAACCATCATAATATTAAAACTGCCTAGGCTTTGCTTTTATTCACATATTTAGGAATGGGCGACTTAGAATTTTGATGCAGACTGATTTTCATCGGAAATCATAGCAAACTTTCATATTATACATACCAACAATATTAAAATATTTCAAGTTAGACAGTTAAGTTGATACACCTACAACTATTTGTTCTGTATTAGCACAAAGCTGAAAGCACACTGTATACACAATAAGACCGCAGAATAAACACATAATCCTGAATAGACTGTCACAACAACAATTTAATTCAATATATTTAGCTATAAATACAATAGTCCTAGGAGATACAATGTATCCCGAAAGAGAGAGGCATACCTCTCTGTGATCGGGAGCTAAAACTTATAGACTAACACTTAAAAAATAGAAAACAAAAGGGATAATTATGCTACACAGTAAAAAAAAAAATTATTTCATTACAATAAAAATTACGTAAAGTCCCTCTCCTGGAATACAAAGATAAGGCATTACCATACGGTAATTAAACCAGAAGCCTTATATGCAGCTGAAACATTATCTCTCACAATCCAGGGCCCACTTGAAAGGCTGGAGATCAAAGAAAGAAAGATATTACGAAAAATCTTAGGCCCCAAATTCCGTAACAACCAATTACTCCACATCAGTAATGAAACTATTTACCAAAAAACTGAAACACTATCAGACACAATAAGAAAAAGGAGAATTGCTTTTTATGGGCACATCCTCCGAATGGACAAAAATAGACTAACCAAAAAAATATTTGACTACTTTTGCAGTAGAAGAGCCAAACCACTTTGGTTTAGAGAAACGGAGAAAGACATAACAGAACTGCAGATCACTGACACTATGCTCATGGACAGAACAGCCAAAACAATAACCAAGGAAAAGAAGCAACGGTTCCAAGGCAAAGTCAAATCAAGTGAACGATCCAAATCTCTGACGAAGAAAGAAAAGCAAGTTCACAACGAATGAAGCAATACTGGGCTACGAGGAAGGCACAGAGCATTAAAAAGTGATTGATTTAGTGTACCCCAAAGTTGGGCGAAACGAATAAAGAGAGAAAAATTACGTAGAGACATTGGAAATAAATGCACTTATATAAAAAGTTAACATTATCGTTTATCAAAAGTTATAAATACCTCATATAAAATTAAATATAAGTTTTTTTTATATAATTCAACAACGTTTTTTCCCTTTTTTTAGAAGAAACAGACAAATTCTTTAGGTGAGCAGGCAGTTGATTAAAATATTTTATGGCAGTATGGCTGTTCTTTTTACATATTGTTTTAGTATAAAGTGGTATTCCGATATCCTTACCACGTGCCATACTAATACAGTTCGTATATAAAGAGCTTCTATAAGAATAATGATAATTTAAACAATTCGTTACATAAAGTTGTTCAAAGGTGGGAATAGAGTTGGAGACCAATAAGTTAATAAATTTATTCTGTATCGATATCAGCGGTTTCAAGCCAGTATTATATGCACCACCCCATATAATTAAAGCATAATTGATTAAGCTGTAAACAAATGCAAAGTATATAGTTGCAAGTACTTTATTAGGTAGATTATTTAGCTTATAAGCTAAAAATAACAATAATAATAATAAGCAAAGTCCAGACAAACACTTGTAAACCATTGGTCTAGATACCAATGGTCCTGATTAAATCAATTTGATAATACAAGTATAATAAATAGATACAGGGTGCAAACTGACTAAGTTAAACTATGAATCAAATTCTCTCATCCCTGCAATAGATTTCAAAGATTATCAAGATGACCTAAGAAAACAAAACATTTTCAAAACACCAACTGAAGTAGAACTAAGATTCTACCATAAGCTATAATCAGATTATCCGGAATTAAACTTTTATAAATGACTTAGTTATTCTGCCAATAATAATTACCAGCTACCAATAATAACTACTAATAACAACCAATAATAATTACAAATATTTTAAAAAATACAGAAACAGCAAAATATTCCACAGCTATTAAGAATTTCTATTTTGAGACAGGGAAGTATCTAATACGTATCCAACAGTGGTTATAAAACAGTACAAATTCATTGCAAAACTTTGCGCACCGTTTATTACAGAATTCCCATTATAAAATAAGCACATCATGGTAAAACCCAGACCAATTACAATACCTGAGTGCTGGTCACACCTCTATAAAACGTTTTAAACAGTCTATACAAATTTGATGTTAGTTACTTATCAAAAAAACATTATTTTTCTATTTTTTGAAAAATCTGATTTCAATTACAATGTTAAAATTTACACACAGAATTTTATATTTTCAAAAATTAATTTCAAAAAAGTTAATCCGACAATGGTAAGATAAAATACAAAAATTTTTGTTATTAAACTTCATTACATTTTGGAATATCTTTTCCATAACATCAGCGGGACAGTTGTGCTATGATTATTACATAATAGTAGATCAAGGCAAAATAATTTAACTGAATTCAAAGGCTCAGCAAAGTATAAATATATTCATAAATATAGTACTGTCCAGGTTATTTGATCCTTGGTTTACCAACACCGTATCTGCTGTTGTATTTTATAAAATATACAATGAATATTTCTGAACTATTTTTATGAAGTAAATATCCAATATTTTTTAATTTAGTACTCTAAATTAATACTAAAATATTGTACAGTTGATTCTCGTTGAATCTGCCCCCTTTAACTTGGATCTCTTGGTATTGGCTTCCAGATCAACCTGATTTCAGAACCAATCGAAAATAATCATGTTAAATATTTTAAAAATGGAAATATACACATTGTCCCAACCTTTACAGTTACTGGAGCACCCAACTGTAACTTACATTTGCGTTTTTGGTTGCAACCATACATACGGCAATGTGATAAGCCACATACAGCGACAAAATGGAGTGAACAAGCTGTTTGTTTCATATTTAAAATTATTAGTAGGATACTTAACCCGGGAGAGGTCGCGTGGGGAAGAATTACATGACGGGTCGCACTGGGTGGATTAGACCAGGTTTTTGACAACTCCATAAATAGACAAAAAATGATTTTTATATAGGCTTTAACAGGGGGACAATGTTGATCGCGTCCGCAGCACACTTTAAGCTGTATGTGTCCCCTGGTGGTAAATGATAAATAATGATGGCAAATGCTTCCCAAAGCCAGAACAAATACCAAATGAAGCAGAAGAGAAGAAGGAGGAAGGAACCAACTGCCCTTATTAGGGCAGACAAAGTCTTAAACCAGATTGCTAACTCTACACAACATGACAACTGCACATTGTGTGAATGCCCAGACACCATCATGAACAAGGGCCATCTCCTGGCCTGCAGAAAATTAGATGAAGAGAAGCTGAGAAGAAGACTTCCCTCTACTGGGAAGCAAGATCAAAGATGGTGTGAGCCAGCGGAAGCAATTGGAAAACAAACAAACATTTAGGCTTTAACATGTTTGGTATGTTCAAATATGTAAAATAAATATAGATTATAATATTTTCATAAAAAATATAATAATTTTTATTAATTAAAACACATGCAGTACGAATATAAATGTTTTTCAAGATGAAGTAAGTCTTGTATCATGCTCACGGATAAAATTTAGGCGATTTTTTTTTATACGCTGATTTCCATATTTTACTGTCGTCTAAAATTTCATTTGTAAACAACAATTTCCAAGAAACAACTGGTGACTCTAAGTACAAAACAGTCTGAATCCTGGAAAACGTATAACTAAAGGATTTTCCACTCTTTCATCGTCTCTTCTTTCCTCCTTTTGTACACTGAGTAAAAGTCTCAATATTTTTCTTCCTCGGTTTCATTCCTTTCGAGCACAAAACATACACAATTTATCAAAATATAAAGCACTACAAAAAAAAATCACTAAAAATAACGCACAGCAGTGTCAAATAAGAAGTATACACGATGAATCGCGCAGGGTGAATTAGAACAGTTACGAGAAGTAACAAACAAAAATCACCAACTGAGAAGTGATAAAAAAAAATGCAACATGTTCACATAGTGGACACTTCCATATGATGGTATCGGAGGGGTGGAAGATTTTACTAATTACAGTCAGGAGATATAATAGTAAACAAGCCGCCTCGTTGGCCTAGTGGATAGTGTACTAGGCTTGCACCCCGAGGACCCGGGTTCGATTCCCGGCGAGGGTTTGGCATTTTCATACGCTATAAATCATTCCATCGTCTGCGTTAACCACAGTCAGACGTTAACCACAAAAAAAAAAAAAAAACAATTCAGACCTGGTCAAAAAGACAAGGCACGACCCCTCCCGGATTAAGCGTAATGCATTAAAAATAATTTACTAGTTTTTTTTAATTTTTAACTGCACATTCCATCTCTTTATTTTATTTTCACTGTTAAATACTGGTAATAAAACACTTTTAAAATTTATATTATGTACAATTTTTTATTTATAGGTTTTCTTCAACCCACTCTTCCAAATGTCATTTACCTTCTTTATTTTCACATTAACCAACATTTAGGTTATCCAACTCATCGTCGGACCCAATTAGCTAATATAATTGGAACTGTACTGTACAAAAGAACAAATTACCTTAAATTGTAACACTTTACATTACCTAATTTTACGCTTATACTTGCTCCCGCGTAAATCAAACCATTTTGCTCATAATTGCAGCCCATCTTTCCACTTTTTAATTCAGGTTCTGGTGCTGTCCTTAGTTTAGGCTGAGGCACAGCTTCCAAAAAAACCAAATGATTCTCATTATCTCCACGTTGTGCAACTCCTGGTCCTAAAAAAGGACTGATTTTAAAAAATAATTATGTTTACGTAATACAAAATTACACCTGGTATACAGAAATCTTACCTTAATTCGTTAACAATGGCAACGATTTTTAACTACAGTTTTCCATGTTAGTTTTTATTTTTATGATTTGCTTATGCTTAAATTTAAAGTTTGAAATAATGTACACAATTTTTCTTAAAAAAACCTGTTACTAATAATTTATTTAAATGTATCAATAATCAGTTCAAAACATACTTCTTGGACGAATACTATCAAGAAATTGTAATCTTTCTTGGCCCTTCCCTCCCCATATCAGACGATGAGCAATTTTGTAAGGTGTAGATAGGAAAACCTCATATTTCTGATAGAACAAAATTATTCATAAAACGTTAGCAGCAACAACATGCTTGTGAAAATAGTGACCTAAAGGCTTCAAAAATACAGAGGAAATGAGCCAGGAGTCATCATTTATCTAACTTCACTTTCAAAAGAAAATAACGCAAATACTGAGACTGCCAATATTTTAAAAATAACACTCATATCTACTATTATTTTTTCACAAGTCTGGCCAAATACCTATTTAAATTATAAAAAAAAACATTTTTAGCAATATTTTACTACACAGATATAATGTAAAGAATTTCTTGATGGGACTTTTTCATATGAATTAATTTGGATCAAAATGTTTAAGCCATTTGCGTCTGCTATTTTTGTTACATACTTATTTTCCTTATTGCTGATGCAATTCTCTTTAGTTACCGCACTGGCTACCTATCACACATTATAAATTTGGCAATGCAATACAAGACAGACAGCAGTTAAGTACAATTAGAATTACTACTGCTCATAAAGGCATGATTCAGAAATTAATGTCCGTCATTCAGGTGAAACACATAGTTGTTCAAGACTAAGCTGTAAAATACTGCCTCTGCCTTAGACAACTGCAACTGAGCAAAAGACTGAAGTATCCAAGGTAACTAAGCCTGTTGTTTCTATAAACTACCACACCTCAATCATAGGTTAAAGACCTGAGTTACTGCCACATAGATTTGCTCTTTCCGTTAATACTGGTATCTTGTCAATATGAACATAATACATGACATTTAAAATAAAAATACTGTATTCTTCATGTACACATACTACATAACTAAATTTTTAATACTGAAACACAAAAATATAGTTATAAAATAATGTATCAATGCAAAAATAATCTCTTTTTTTTTTGTTATTCCTTAGTTACCTTTAAAATTGATTTTTTGCATCACTCGGTTATAATGTTATTTTTTATTGATTCCTTCAGTTCCTATAACACCCGCTATCTTTACATTAGGTTATTTTGTCTGTCCTTGTACTACTTGTTAACTTGAAGATACAAGTTTGTCCCCTGAGCATAACAGGTTTTACTTACCTGGATCAAGAAGCAGATTGTAATCATAAAGGCAGTAAATATACAACATCATTCCACAATACACAAGCTGTTGGAAAAACTGCACACTATCTTTGTCATTATTGGCAAATTTGCAAATTTTGTCCCATATAGCATCTTTATCCCTGTAATTAACATAATTATTCAATGACAAAAATTTCAAAATATATGTTTAAAATTTCAGATCAACAATACATTCTTGCCATTAATTAATGCAAGTAGAACAAGTTTTGTGATTTGTGTAATGCATAATTTCATTTCAGCACCGATCTGCATAAAAGGGGAAAAAAGCGGCATAGTTAAAAGAGTTAACAGGTTGTTTTGTTACATTCCCGGTCAAATCAACTGTGAATAAAGTAACTTGTATGAAAACAACATAAATAATTAATGCAAAAATGGTACGATTTTAAGTGTATTTTTTTTCGTACTTTATAAAATATTTGTGCACACATAGATATCTGTTGCACAAAATTATTTCTTATACACCTTATTATCTATCATCAATTATATGTAGTAAATTATGGTTAGTTTTTTCTATAGCAATTTCAATTTCACAATATTAATAATGAATCTTAATATTTCAATAAAACGGACATATAATATTTTATTACAGTAGAATCTTGATAATCCGAACATAGACCAAAAATAATTTTTGCTATAATAATAAAACATTTGTGCTAAGCTTCTTGTTCTTGTTTGTGCTAAGCCATTCTGAAACACTTCAATGTCTTATGTTAAAATAAATTAGGCATATTAAACAATTAAAAGTGGTAAAAACAATTTCAAAATATTCTGAAATTAATAATTTATGTTGATCATTTACAGAAGTGACATTAGGCAAAAAAAACTTATAAATTTAATTCAAACAAATTATAAAACTTTTTTCGAATACAGTGGTACCCCTGTTAACGGTCTTAATTCGTTCCAAAACTAAGACCGTTGTTTTGCTTGAGCAGACTGCTGTGCGAGTCAGCATTTAGGATGAACTTATGGAAAACACTTTAATTTGTTCAAAAACAGAACAGGATTTAAAAAACAATTTGAAACTTGCACACAGACGTTTTACTAAATTTAAAAATCAAAAGTGTGTATCAAAATAATATTATAACTGTTTAATTTTTTTAAAACGCTAACAAATTAAACACACAGTAAACAAGTTGACACACAAAGTAAAATTAGATACGATGACAGAAAAGGGAACAGGCGTGGGCATTCCGAGAGGAGACAACTAAGAAATATCATGGAAGCTATTGTCCCACAAAAACGAAACACCCATCAATCAAAGGCTTGTTTGTGTTAACTCAGCTCAGTGGGTATTTATGCAATATACGTTTTTTTTTCAAATAGTGATTTTTGAATATTTTTTTGTTTTATTTTATACCTTATTATCTAATTAACAGGTATAAATATATAACATTCAAAAGTATTCGCCTGTGGAAAATAATTTTTTTAAAGATTACTTACAATTTTAGGCCGTTTTTACAGAACTATAAAATTTTTTTTTTTGTTTGGTGTTTAACGTCCGACTATTGTGCACACTTGGGCTAATGCAGATGAAGGGATGATTTATAGCGTATGAAAATGCCAAGCCTTCGCCGGGAATCGAACCCGGGTCCTCAGGGTGAAAGCCTAGTACGCTATCCACTAGGCCACCGAGGCAGCTACGGAAATATATTGTGGTGCCATTGCTGTTTATATTGCATTAAACACATTAAATTTCATACACGGATTTATCAGTCATGCACATTATTATTAACCACTTGTACTTACTGCTCATGCGTGTTACACGTTCTGACAGCCATTACTAAATGTTAAGGTTTATTCCTTTTTTTCTTTGGTTCGTTCTCGTAATGAAAACACTGTAAAAATGGCGTCCGTTATTTATGAACTTCACAATTTGCCTTTTCTGTGTTAGGTTCACCACCTAACAACAGCTTCAGTTAGGTAATTGAGTATATTTACTTTAAAAAAAAATAAAGATTTTTTTGTCATTTTAAAGATGTTACTTACTTTCGCGCGGTAGTAATTTTGATTTTCATTTTCGATTTATCAAAAATATGATTTGGATTTATTTTCGATTTTTTTCATATTTCCTGTGCTTTCCTTGCTTTTATATTTTGGATTATTGCTTTTGGGCATGTAATAAAACGTTTTAGTAAAAAAATTACAGAAAAATTGAAAACAACCTGCACTGTAAATATACAGTTCAGCCTGAAACTAAACTGTTATGCCTCGGAATCTGAAACTAAACTGTTATGAGAGTAATTTTTTATTAGGCCGTTGTCCAGGTCGACCATTATCCGGGGGGGGGGTATCACTGTATTCTCAAATCAAACTTCCATATAAAATTTTACTATTCATTCGCAACATTCAAATGAAATAAATACTTTTTCACTTTCTTTGTCTGGTTTGTAGGGCATGCACATAAAAATATTTTTTTAATGATTTCTGTTTCAAAAAAATATACAAACAAGGTATCCTGATGGAAATTTCTGAAATTCTGTCAGAGTAGCTGGGTCGGTACACATGCATGATGTGTAAGAATTGCCATGACGTTGGACACAGTGGGTGTTGTTTGGCCATCTTGTACTGATAAGGGCAAAGTTACATTATCTTTTTTCAAAAACCATAATCCAAACAAATGTTTGCCTAATCAGCCGTAACCTAAAAAATCTAAGTGGCATTTTCATGCAAATATTAAAAACAAGACATTCTTTAAATACGGCCATCTGGATTCATGTCTGGATTGTCAAACGCATCTGGATTCATGTCTGGATTGTCAAACGCATCTGGATTCATGTCTGGATTGTCAAATGCATCTGGATTCATGTCTGGATTGTCAAATGCATCTGGATTCATGTCTGGATTGTCAAACGCATCTGGATTCATGTCTGGATTGTCAAATGCATCTGGATTCATGTCTGTATTGTCAAACGCCTTCTTCAGACTTATCCTTCTCTGAATTTAACACTGATCATATACTTTACAGCGCATTTCCAAGAATGATATCAAAAGATATTTAATGTATTAAATAAAAATATATTCTGCCATTTTGCGGCACTTTACTTCAGAGCTGTATTTACCCATTGGATAAGTTGGCGATTGCCAAGGGGGGGGGCCTCAACTCGAAAGCGGCCTCGAAAAGGAAAATGTAAAAAACAATTAAAATGAGAATCTTACTTAAAAAGAATATAAATGTTAATGAAAGTTTTTCATTTTTTGTAATAATTCTTTATTTTGCGAAATTGAATAACAAAATAATTATATGAGAAGATAATTATATAATGCAAAATTTATTAAGTATACACAAAAAAAATATTTCACTTTAAATTAATAGACAATTGTGACTACTTTACAAAAAAAAACAGATACTTAAGAAGAAATTTGCAAACTGCAGCAATTTAGAAAGAATTTTCAAACACCTAATTTAACATTATTAGATGTGCTTATACATTTTAAAAATTTAGTTTTTAAGTAGTCATTAAAAAATTGATTTTTTTTTATTAAAGATACCAGAGGATCAATGACCTATGCATACCTTAACAAAGTTCCCTTCTTTTATTACATTCAGTATATTTTACTTTTCAAAAATTAAAACACTGCATAAACATACTACATCCTAAACAATATACATTGACTGGCAACACATTTTTTAAATAAATGGGTCAATAATTAATTTTAAAAAATAAAATTTTAATTTTTGATTAAAAATTGAACCCTTATTTATCTCCGATCAGAGACAGTATATAACGTGATTCAATTTTCAATTTGTCCGAGGCCTCGGTACCGGTAAACATCTGTTTTATTTTGTAAGCCAATTATTTCCAAACTCCATTGAAGTACAGTATTGTACAATTAACCGGTTATTAGTCACATTGATGTCTATGTATAATAATCCAAACCACCACCGCACTTACAAAGGGTGTGGCGCAAAGCAATCCTTGAGCTCCCAATTTAGTTTTGTTGCGATTATCTGATACACATGGAACAGGTCATGCCACGGATCTTCTATCACAGAGTCAGAGCCAGGTAACGGCTGAAAAAACATCAAAAACAACATAAAATATTTCTCAGTTTTAAGAAAAACTAGTTTTTCTCAATGCACTTACCGTTCAGAGGAAAAAAAATTGTTTCATCGATATATTTCATTAAATTCCTTAGCATTTAAAATTGTTCGACAATCATTGCACTTTCTACCATATTGTTCGAAATACAGGATATTTCAGTAGTTTTGGGTTACATTAATTTACTCAAGTATGTAGTCAGAATTATGTTGCCATTTTTTTTTTTATAAAGTGTAAAATAATATGAATCCATTTGTTACTTGCGAGGTAGTTATTTAATCGTAATTTTTAAATTCATGTATGAAACTGCTGTAAGCCAATGTTCTGAATTTCTACAGTTTAACTTTTTTACTATAATTAGGAGGTGTTCAACAAAATTTAGTTCCACAATTACATATACAACAATGATTTGTCAGTACTGAATAATGTTGGGTTTCACATTCTTTAACAGTTTAATGCAACATCATATGGATAGTAATTTCAATTTAATTTCATCAAAATTACTTGCATATTCATTAGCAACATTGCTGTAGTAAACAAAACATCATGACTTAATTTTAAGAAAATTATCTAAAATGAATCAATGCAATTCAGTAATAAAATTTCCCTTTGCTTTTGTAAATTTTTGTTAAAAACTGTGATGCTTTCAAATCAGCTCGGAGGAAATGAAAAACTGAATGAGATGTCAGAGTAGAATATATAATAGGTTTATTCTTGTACTTCACCACTAATGTTTGTGAACAATATGCGTGTGCATTTAATACAACAACTGTCCAAAGAACTTGCGGTGAATGTGTAAACATTTTTATTTAGAAACACGGCAATTCTGGATGATTACTGGGTCAGCTTCAATTCCTTTCATATTCCAGTTTGAACACACGAAAAGATAACTAACTGTCAGAAACCACGTAGATTACGTCACCAAGCAATGAGTATGTCTAAAGTCCATGCGCTCTTACTACCTTCCAGTCTTGCTTTCAATCAGTGATGGCATCTTGTTTTGAAGTGAACTGTTTCTTTGTGAAGTTGATAGTACTACGCTAATTAATTTCAGTGTCTTATCAGAAAATCCAGATTGTTTACAGCAGTTTTTATATGAACACGACATTTAGTTCGAAAAAAATGTCCAGATTGTTGAAGCCAAATGACGCTAAAATGAAGAAAAACATGTTTCAATATTTGGAATCATCCCTCATATCAAAACCCTCAACAAACATAAGAACAAGTACATGTCTTAGTACAGTAATACCTATTTTGAAAATCATAACTTATTTAGACAAGTTATCTGTTGTTTTGCTGTTTTTTGGGCTTTCAACTACACCTCCTTGACACCACCCAATGAACGTTCTATGAACGTTCAACATGAACGTTCTATGAACGTTGTTCAATGAACGTGATCTCTCTATCTCACCACAGTGTAGTGGACTGAAGTAACTACTTGAGGGAGGTGTGTGTTTTAGTTGTTGCAGAACAATCACATAGGTGGACCTGGTAAAATAATCAAAATCAATTAAGCAAAAACAGGTAAAAGAAATATAACAAAGGTCATATAATCTAGGGTAGTTGGGTTTTCGGTGGTACTGAACGAGAATCAAAAAAGTGCTTTTTTTCTGTCTGTAGCAACACGAGGTCATGTTGAATTACTGCCAATAATAAAGCAATGCATTCTTAAGGAAGTATTAGGACTCAAGGGATGGCTGCATTACCTTTTTCATGTTATCGGCAAGTTTTACGATGGCAAAACACCGGAGTAATCGAACACTCCAGCTTGGTTAAACTACTATACAGAAACTGATCCAGATGACTTTTAATGAACATTTTCATTATTAATGACTGCCGACATTAATTACCATGTATCTTCCGTTTTAAAATAACCATTTGAATAATACGAGGTACGTCCAGAAAGTAAGTTCCGTTTCAATTTCTCTACGCTACAATGCTGCGATCGTAGTTCTGCACATGCACGATAGACGCTCTGTATCAAGGAGAAGAAACGTGCGCCATTTTGAGATCGCTGTCAGCCACGAATGCTTTGTTGTGCTTGTTTACAATGTCGGTGTTGATTGAAAATCCCGCCGCTTGTGAAATTAGATCTGCGATTCGTTTTCTGAATGCTAGGAAAGTGAAACCAATTGAAATTTATCGGCAAATTTGCGAAGTTTACGGACAAAATGCGATGAGTGATTCAATGGTGAGAAGATGGGTCCGACAGTTCAATAAAGGACGTAGTGAAGTGCACGATGAAGAACGAAGTGGGTGTCCATCTTTGGTTACAAAAGAACTGATTCATGCGATTGATGACAAGATCCAGGAAAACCACAAGTTTACAATTAGTGCTCTCGTTATGGAATTTCCCCAAATCTCAAGATCACTAATTCATGAAATTGTTACCGAAAAACTGAAATTTCGTAAACTTTGCTCACGTTGGGTACCAAAGATTCTTACTGAGCAACACAAAACAAACCGTATGGGTAATGCACTTCAGTTTTTGACGTATTTGACCATCCTCCGTACAACCCTGACCTCGCTCCTAGCGACTTTCATCTGTTCTTACATCTCAAGTCTTTCCTTGACGGTCAACACTTCAACAATGACGAAGAGCTGAAAGAAAATGTTTCCAACTGGTTGACGACACAGGCGGCAAACTTCTATGAAGAAGCTATACAAAAACTTGTGCCACGCTATGACAAATTCCTGCAAAATTTCGGCAGTTATGTGGAAAAGTAGTTTAATAGTAGTAGAATTTTGTGCAATAAATAATTTTTCTGTACCTGTACACAATTTAATTTTATTACCAAACGGAACTTACTTTCTGGACGTACCTCGTATATGTAAATATCGAAACATTTAAACTTGACCCAATAATCTTTCAGAATTTCTATAAACTGTTTTGCCATGTTTGAAATGTATCTGTATTTCATTACAGCCACAGAAAGAAACCTGTTTCACATAAGCAGGAAGATGCAAAGGATAGTAGAGCCTAGTGCAGCATACAAAGTTTTCTTGCTTATAACTTACAGCTGCTCACATCAGACTTTTCTATGGATTCAATTTGACCTTTGTTCACAACATCCTTAGATGAATTCGTAGGTTACAGTATGGAACTACTGCTTTTGGACAATAATTTTTTTTAAAGTGTTCTTAATGACATTTTACAAAGAAATGAAGAAAATAGACCAGAATCAGGTCAGTCATTCTTTTGTGTATAAACTAGATAGTGATAGTTTATAAACTATCTAGTTAGTAGGTTAGGTTCTTGTTATACGTTTTCATATGACCTGTTGTTGATCACAATAAACAGCATTACACTTTGTACAGTGAGAAAATAAAAATTAAGTGCTTATTATACTCATTAAAAAAAGACATAGACGATTTGAAATAAATAATTACCTGCATATTGTGGCTGACAATACTCATAATGTATGAGAGATAAAATTCAATACACACAAGCATAAGTTTATACAGTTGTTTTGGAGGAAAGTTATTAGCGCTACATCCCTCCATTAAAGGAAGCAGATCACAAACTGTAACAGAAAGTGTTAACTTGAAAATTTACAATTTATTGATTTGTTTTTATTACTTTTTTGAAATAAGATATAAACATTTTATTTATTTGTTGTCAATCCTTATATTTTTCCTGGGTTCAAGCAGTTACAAAGACAATTTTCGCTAAATTTTTAAAGTGATCGGACATACCATTTATACGCAAATTTGTAACATTCTTTGGTTTTGTATATAGACCCTAAAAAAGAGGGGGTAATATTATACACCTGATGTCCATTTATTTACATTGCTTTGCATAAGTCTGTATAAATAGTCAATACGGTAACTCAAGAGGGAACTCCTTCTGCTATAAGGAAAATTATGTCGTCTGCAAAAATACCACGAAAATGAAATGAAGATCTCTGCTATGGTATCTACAGGGTGAATGTATCCTGGTCTGTAATACCTTTATCCTGTATTAACTAGGATAAAAGAAGTCCTACTGTATTGTGATATTTAAGAGAAAAATGTACATAAGACATTTTTTAAACTACAACTGATTAGTACAATTCTTGGTGTCACTTAAGTAGGAGTTTTCTCATGTTAAAATGACAGTTATTTGAATAGACTTATATAGAAATCATACTACATCCAAGTTGACATAATAACCAAAGTCGTTGTCACCAAGTTCAATTATATATGTATGCAGTCTGAGTTATCTGATCTATGTCAAAACTTACCTAATAATCTCCTAAAAGCGTTGAGTGGATTACGTTCATTATTTACTTTTTCAGCAGTCAAAAGCGTTTCAATTACATTTGCCTAGAACAAATCAATAGACCCATATTACCACCGAGATTTGAATCTCATTTTTCACGGATATGATTCAATTTACATAACAGATAAAGAAAGTTACGTTGTTAAAATAGTTATTTTTTATTTTTAAACTTATTTTTTACAGCTTACAGTGGTGCAAACAAAAGATTATTTTGTTGATTGATTATTTTCTTTCAAGAAGTTCTTTCTTTCAGTACTTTATGCCTTTCTTGTGGCATATTGAATTCCGAGGAAGTGTGCTGGATGTAGAGGACCAGTATTGGTACTGAGCTGACACAGATTATACCTACTTAAACGCTGCAAACCAAAATTGTACATCAAAAGATAACTAATGCATTTTAAAATTAGTATACTGTTAATGCAGATCCATTGAGGAAAGTGCTGATGAGACCTCCTTTTTTTTTTGGTGTTTTAACGTCCGACTATTGTGCACACTTGGGCTAATGCAGACGATGGGATGATTTATAGCGTATGAAAGTACCAAGCCCTGGCCGGGAATCGAACCCGGGTCCTCGGGGGTGAAAGCCCAGTACGCTATCAACTAAGCCACCGAGGCGGCTTTACAAAAACTCTGCATTCCTGCAGAGTTGATATATAAATATATAAATTGATATATATATATATCAAATTTAATAAATTGATATAATCAATTAAATAAATCAAATTTAATAAATATATCCTACTATACTTATTTGAAAAACATGATCAAACACTTAAATGTACTAAACTAAACCTCATGATTATGATACCTGGTAGTTACCTACCTAAGTAGTTATTAACGTTATGTTGATAATGAAACAACATATTTTAATACCATAATATCTCTATAATTCCTGTTCTGCTGCTCTGTTTCTATTTTGTTCAGCGAATAACATAACTTTTCGTTTCACTGCTGCATCATAATGTACTCTCTTTGAAGACATTTTATATATGCTATTTTTTTTTAACAAACTAGTTCTCACCAAACAATACAACTTTAAATAAAAACACTTGTTGCAACACAAGCTTGAAATTAAAACACTCGTTACTCACACGCTATAGGAAACAAAATTACAGAATTGAAGATTGGGGAGGGGGTTATAATACTGAATGACCTTAATGCTGTGTGCCTTGTTTTCTTGTTCAGTTCACAAGGGTTCATTCCTCAGAATATGAAAACAGAAGTATTTCTGAATTACCTAGTACCGTTTTGACATATGTAAGACACCATCAATTCTAAGACGCGCCTCGTTTTTTTGTATCACAATAGGAAAAAATGTTTGTCTTAGAATCTATGAAATACGGTAAAGGACGTAATGAAAGTACTGAATGTTGCGCTACATTATTTTTCAAATTTGATTCTGAAACATTTGATTCAAAAAGTTTCATGCAGTTTTGACAAATCTAGTTTTTCTTGCTTAAATAAAGATTCAAGATATTAGTATGAAAGGCAAAATTTATAGTTTATAATTTAAAGGTTCCTACCTTTACCTGGATGTTCTGATGACGAAACATAGTACTATAGTATACATTAAAAAGCACTGGGTAAAAAAAAGAGAGTATACAAAGAACACTTTGTACTACTGTAGTCCTTGTCTGTGGTCAAAGTTTCAATGTCGAGAGCGAAAGAGTATCCTGTAACGGAAGAGGAATTGTGTGTTACCATATTGGGGAATTTGAAGGGACCTTTAGTTTTGGCGGCAACAACTTTCAGGAAGTTTTATAGTATCTTAACCTAGCCTACCATAGCGATTTGCAACCAGGAATGTGTGAACTAACAGCGTACATCATTTCCTTAATGATGTACTGAAGAATAAAACTTTCGAGGCGGCAACAACTTTCAGGAAGTTTTATAGTATCTTCACCTAGCCTACCACAGCGATTTGCAACCAGGAATGTGTGAACTAACAGCGTACATCATTTCCTTAATGATGTAACTAAGAATAAAACTTTCGAGGCGGCAACAACTTTCAGGAAGTTTTATAGTATCTTCATCTAGCCTACCATAGCGATTTGCAACCAGGAATGTGTGAACTAACAGCATACATCATTTCCTTAATGATGTACTTAAGAATAAAACTTTCGAGGCGGCAACAACTTTCAGGAAGTTTTATAGTATCTTCACCTAGCCTACCATAGCGATTTGCAACCAGGAATGTGTGAACTAACAGCGTACATCATTTCCTTAATGATGTACTTAAGAATAAAACTTTCGAGACGGCAACAACTTTCAGGAAGTTTTATAGTATCTTCACCTAGCCTACCATAGCGATTTGCAACCAGGAATGTGAGAACTAACAGCGTACATCATTTCCTTAATGATGTACTTAAGAATAAAATGTTCGAGGAACGATATAAATCAATAAGTATGAGAACAATCTAGAGTAAATAAAAATAAGGAAGAATCAAGTAAAACAAAAGCAAATGGTGATATAATTGTAACACACTGATGTTAGCATATGTCTTACTGAAATATATATACACAAGATACCGCAACTTACTTATTGGTCAGTACTATTTCTCCCTCACCTCCAACTTAAGTCATATTTAAATACATTGTTCCTTACATGTTAGGAATTAATTTGGATGGTCAAAAAAGCAATTTCAACTCTATTAAAAAAAATGAAAAAATAACCTTTATAATCTAACCATTACTACTGTGTGGTAAAGCGATATCAAATGTCACTAACAATTTTTTTGCCAACACACTTCATTTAATACCCACTAGTAATAACACAAAACATAAAATGGAGGAAGTACTGGAACAGTGAAAAAAAATATTTCCACAACCTAACAATTACTACTGCGCAAAAGTTGCTAACATGTTTTTTTCTCACCGAAACAATTATTCAGTTTTATTTAATAAGTGTAATTAATTATAGGAACAACAGAAACTTTAAAGAAATACCTTAAGGACCTAACTAGCACGGTTTTGTATGAAAGTAGTATTGTGTGAAAATTACTAACCATGTAATGACTTTTGCACTTGGAATTACTACTGAGCAAAACAAGCGAAAATGTTTTTCATCGCAAAATTGTTTGCTATTAATTTTTTTTTTTTAGATTTTTTGGCAAAAAGCCATGAAGGTTATCATCACCCATCTGCAAGATATCTATTATAAGAGATGTGAAACTAAACTAAACACTAACAGACTAGATAACATTGTTGAAACATATAAACTCAATAAAAAATTTAAAAAATTAACAAGAATAAATATGTTAAAAACATCAAAGTGGAAAAGATTAACAAAAACAAATGTATATTCTAAAACTAGTTAACAAGTACAATATGATTTACTTACAATAAAATAATTAAAAAAAAAAATTGCTTTAAGAACCTAACATAGTTTTATATGAAAGTAGTTATGTTACTAAACTTGTACTGACTGTTATGGCATATATAAAGCAGCTGCTGCTTAAAAAAAAAAAAAATTCTTTGCTTATAATTAAAAAATTAAATCATTCGCAGGTGAACAGATATTAATCATAAATGAATAATTAATTGTACGTATTAAATAAAATGTTTTCATAAGATAAAACTTGTTAGCAATTTCTGCACAGTAATAATTAATATGGAGATAATTAAAAATTTTTTTTGGACAATTCAGGGTCTAGATTGATTTTCTGACCTTCAATTTAATTTCTAAACTACTTGTAACATATAATATAAGGTAAATACATAGTGAATAATTAACGACAGGACTACTTCTAAAATGTAAGGGTTATACAAAGTACAAAATGATTGGGTAAACACTGATTTGGTAATTCAATATTGTCTAAGTCCAAAGTGTGCTGGCTTATCAGGCTTTCACTGTATCAAGTTCAACAAAATACAACTAAATTGGCATTACAAGTAAATTTATTTTATCCAAAATTAAAGAAAAAATTGTGTTAAGAGCAGTACGACTCGGATGGCATGACAGCAGATAGTTTGCTACGACTCTGACCTGTAAGGTAAAGTGTAGTTACTACCTCTGACCTTGCTCATTATACTACCTGACATTAAACACATTAAAATAATTAACAAATATATCGTTTCATATTTTTCCAACATACCATGCTAACGAAAGATAAGCATTCACATAAAAACTAGGGGTCTGCAAAGCCCTGAATTTTATGGGTCAGGTTGGGCCGTTTGAAAAGCCCGACTTCAGTTTGGGCCGACGATGGTCAGGCCAAGTAAATATTAACTTTTATTTTTAGACAATAGTGTACACAATATGCATAATTTTCATTACCAAAATAAGTAAGTAACAGACCAATAATGTAAACAAAAACAATTTAATTATCATCGATGGTCAAGTGTCTAACCAGTAATCATATTCTATTAGTATTACTCGACAAAGTCCAGTGTTTTTAACCTGTCAGTGAGTGCTTTCAGTCGATTTATTTATTGTGATGCTACTTAAAAGGGTGTAAAAGTATAGTCAACACCACATTAAATTGGCATCACTTACAATAGATTACACTAATTACAGATTGGATACTGTTTGTATAGATCTACAATAAATGTAACAAACATGACTATACCCCAAGTGGACTATGGATGT
Source organism: Callitettix versicolor (assembly GCA_022606455.1). Lineage (NCBI taxonomy): Eukaryota > Metazoa > Arthropoda > Insecta > Hemiptera > Cercopidae > Callitettix > Callitettix versicolor. Next base: position 63,269,330 of record CM040182.1, on the reverse strand, counting down.
TTACAAAATATGAGAACGTGATGGACAAGAACTACTATGTAACTCAATACAGAAACAGACTTCACTGAGAAAATCTGCAGCATTCTGCAGATATTCTTTTTTCCAGAATGGTAATAAAATTCACTGAATTAAAATTAAAGGATGCAATTTTTCCAAAGATAAAAATCAAATAAAAATACTCGACAATGCGATTCAATTTTACCATTATTTTATTTGGATATTATTTTGGCGCGTTGGAAACCTCAATATATTTATTTATCCACATTTACAAGCTTGAGGTTGACTAAACAGTAACATACGGTCTTTGTATCTAACAAAATAAGTTCAACCAACAAGACTCTACTCCCTCCAAAAAACCTTACACTATTAATCTTAACTTTAACCGCAAAACTCTGTTAACGTCCGACAAGTAAAACTAAGTATTTAATTAAACTTTTAAATATTTAAATTTAGTTCAGTTTACGCGGACTGAAATCACCTACCAGTGATTTAATTTATATCAAATGCAGGGAAATGCCTGTAAATCACTAATAATTTTGAAAGAATATCGTATTCGCATTAAAGAAAACTTTATACAAAATATGCATACTTAATTGTGAAATGAAACTGGTAAATGGCTTATCGCCTTTGAAAAACTGAAAATATTGTTGCGATTGAAAATTCTATGGGTAAAATCATCAAATTTTAAATACCAGTTAACATTTCCTGCAATTGGTTTTTTTTTTTTGGGGGGGTGTTTAACGTCCGACTATTGTGCACCCTTGGGCTAATGCAGACGATGGGATGATTTATAGCGTATGAAAATGCTAAGCCCTCGCCGGGAATCGAACCCGGGTCCTCGGGGTGAAAGCCTAGTACGCTATCCACTAGGCCATCGAGGCGGTGGTTAGCGTGCTCGAGAGGTCTAAGGCGTTTAATCCTGCATTTGGACTTACAGTGACTGATTGATTAATTAAACTAAATAAAAAGACAATTTTGGTTACACAGCGTTATCATATATGGTAATACTATCATATGGCTGTTATTTGATACTTTGTACGATGTACAGTAATTCGAACTATTAATAAACAAATTTTGATAACATGTTTATAATATATGGGTTCCAATTATGTACTTGAAATTAATGGTTAAAACCATAGAAACACAAAATGGTATTTTTGTGTTTTAGGTTTCTGTACGGTTATTTTAGTATTGTCCTGTTACAGTAGTTAAAAACATTTTGTTTTTATAAACAGTTTAAATTTAAAACTCTGCGTGTAAAAAATATTTTGCATTTAACGTTTATGTATAATTTTTTAGCAAACATTTAAGAATAAATCCTGAAGATTTCATTTAACATTTGGCAGATAAATAAATTTATTTTCCAAACAACTGAAAAAACTATATTTTTAATAAGCAATTTCAAGGGCCATATATTTATTTAACGAAAATATATTTTTTTGCCATATTTAATGCAGTTTTCAGTGCCTATATCTAATAAAAACACACTATAACTTTGCCTTATATTAAGTTATTTGGTGATACTTTAGCAAAAGTAAACACTTGACTTGGCATTATCTTCAATAATGCTGGCTCAATGTATTTACAATATATCACATCCTTAGCCAGTAGTCAGCTATTATAGACATGAGAGGGTATATCTCGAATAACGATATTGAAAAAGAGTAAACCAGACTTCATCAGTGACGTTAATTTCCACATCCATAAAAGCATAATAAAATGACAATAAAATATAAATATATTATAATAAGTGGATATAGCAGTTCGTTTCATTTCTAAAAGTATATATTCAGACGGACCAACAGTGCTGATTACTGATGTAGCACTAGCCCATAGCGGTATTCAGATAACATTTGAGTGCCTATGTAATTGGTCAATTTTGGTATTCAGTCAGAGCAACAGAGCTCGTATTACATCGCCCCATGGCGGTAATCAAACTTTTGTGAGCCGTGGCAGTGTTCAAAGAGCCTTTAAAAAGCCAATTATATTGACTGGTGGCAGTCACGTAAGTGTTAAATATGAAATGAAAAAAAATTCTGTTTTAAAACTCAGATCTAGCTAAAAATGTGATGGGTTCCCCGTTTAACCGTTTGGCCCGACCTGACCTGAAAAGCCCGAGCACCAGAAAAACATCCCAAGTGAACTCTAAAAATTTGGGTTGCAGACCTCTAATAAAAACATATAGGGAATTTGATCTTAGGGTGTACCTACAGACCGCAAAACACCTTTTACAACAATAAAAGTCTATTGAGCATACCCCATGCACTTCCATTTTATACGGAAATTTCTTAAGTAGTAATAACATCAGCTGGCACTGAGCAATGGTATCCTCACTACGATTAGCTGTTATTAAAAACAATTCATACTGGACTTCTGTAACATAGCATTAATTCAGTTTATAAATACATTATTTACATGAATCTAAAATAAATAAAGTTATGAAAGTAACTTTAAAAAATACTGTAAATAACAAACTTAACTTATAATAAACTTATTATTATAAGTTTACTGTATATGCAAATTATAATACATAACTTTAAAGAATAAAATGGGAAAACATATATTATTCTATTACTTCGATATTTGTTTTATGTAATACGAGGTGTGGCAACTGTATAACCAGACTGGTGCTGCTACAGCAACACCAAGAGAGTGCTATGGGATGTTTAAATATGTTTGTGCCTGTTGATGCTTTCCCCATCCTGAGCTTGATGGGCACGGTTATACATCACTCGGTCTCACTGTAGTAATCACCCATGTCCTTGCGCTAGCATCTCATTGTTGCAAAGTTAGACATAGCAACAAGTTATTTCAAGTTTCTTGTGGAAATGGGAAAAACTGCTACAGAAGCTCATGTCATGTTAAAAAAAGTGTATGGAAGTGAATGTTTATTGTATATACAAGTTATGAGTGGTTTAAAAGGTTTAAGGATGGATGTAAAGCAATCGAAGACAATCCGTGCCCTGAATGACCCTCAACATCGAAAATGGGCCACATCCAGAAAATTGGTAAACTGACTTGCAAAATCCGATGTCCGAGTGTCCGAGCTTTTTCTGAAATCTCGGAAATTAACAAAGAAAGCGTCCATCAGACTTTGCATGAATCAGTGTACATGCAAAAAGATTGTGCAAAAATGGTGCCAAACTTCTCACTCCAGAATGTTCATCGAGAGTGAACATTTGTGTTGACCTTTTAAACAACTGATAATGATCCAGAGTTATTAGACAGAATGATTATTTGTGATGTATCATGATTTTTTTTTACCTATGATTCTGAAACAGCAACAATCAATGCTCTGGAGGAGTCCCTCTCACCACGGCAACAAAAGTGAAAATGAACAAATTAAAATTCAAGGCCATGAAGTTAGTTTTGAGAGGAGTAAATAGAAAGTCTTGTCAAACGGAAGAATGTAACAGAAATATTAAACGAACGAGCAAATGAATTTTATTTCTCTATTTCTGTATCTTTCTTTTTCTTCCACCTTTTTGATAACCATAAATGCATATTACATGAAAACGTTGTGTTGCTTTAAATTCGGTATTTTTCTTTAGTCGAAGAACATGTGCGCATTGTAACAGTTTATAATACATTCGAAATTAATATAAATATTTATAACTGCCGTTAATATTGCTAGTTTTTAACAATCTGAAACTTATAGCCTATCAGCTGTTCAATGAAATCAGCTGATCATTACAAATTAATATAAAACAACTGATCTTTTACTATAACTACAGTAACATCTACGCTAGGTTCACGTATTTATTTACACAAAATAAGATATTGGAAAACATATCTTCAAACTAATTATATATTCAGCAAAGATATCATTAACAAAAGCTTCGCTTCTATCAGTAACTCCCAGAATTCCATGCTTGTTCTTTTTTTTGACAAACGTGGAATTGTCTAAGTTCACTGGATCCCCAAAGGTCAGACGGTCAATAAATATTATGACTAGAGAATCTAACAACCCTTCATAAACAACCTTGACCCTTCATAAACCTTGAGAAGACAAAGACAATTTCTGAAAGCGCCATGCCTGCATTCTTCACCAAAACAATGCACCTACCCATTCCGCCTTGTCTGTGAAGTGTTCTTTGTGAAATATGGCATTACCGTGTTGGACAACCCGCCATACCTGTCTGACTTGGACCTCTGTGACTTTTCTTATTTCCTAAGGTTTAATCAGAGCTTAAAGGGACAATATTTCCCAGCGTGGATGTGGTGGAAGCAAAAGCAATGGAAGTTCGTGTGGAGTGTACTGTTAGGGATTAAAAAGGAGGATACATTGAAGAGAATAAACTCCGTAATACAACTGGTGATTAATAAAATGTTTTCTTAGCACCAGTCCAGTTATCTGCCACACTTCGTAGAATCCGAATTATGTATTAACTGGACAAACAGAGGAAAACTTGTAAAATATCGCCATACAAATGATGATCTGGTAATAGTCTGTTTATTGTAACTGTACTAGTTATATATATTTTAAAAATCAACAACAATAAATGTTAAAACATTCTGTTTTTAACATTACTTAACGACGGAATATTAATAGCAGTAGTCTTTTATTTGGACATTTTCCACCATTTCGAAATATAGAACAATACATGATATTTCAAGAGCATGAATCGACTCACCCGAATGCCTAACCTAAAATACTAAAACTAAACAAAGAACAAAACACTCAATGCCAAATTCTTGTGTGGCCAAAAATACAAAACAAACTTACAAGTGATCAGAAAAACCACAAGTCACAGAACGAAAAAGACACAATAGTTGACAAATACCTTAGCAAATGATAGATGTGTGCAGGTGAGAATCACAAAAGTTACTGACTGACCGCATGACCAACAATGGGTGAAAGAGAGCCTAATTGGTAAGGGCAAGGAAACCTGTTATTCCTTCTCTCTTAAATTTGTAACCTGGACACTCAATTTTCTAACTATTAAAACTTATGTTTTTTTAAAAAATGTAGTGATTTGTTAATTTTAATTAATGATAGACCTTTTTATTTAAGATTTTTTATTTTTTTTAAAGATGTTTGTTCATTATAATAGCAACCTTGAAATTCGTTTTCTTGCACTAGTTGGTTTTGTTGATATCCGTTATTTATTTTATTACAAAAACATGCTGAAAATTAAAATTTCTACTTACCAGGTGCCATACTCATAAACATATCTTGGAAGAACCTTTGCTTAGAATCTGGATTATTTGTACGAAGTGCAGCCATCATAGAATGTATTTCTTCCCATAATCTTTCATTACTGGGAAATCTGCGAAATCTGTAACAAATATTTTCAGTACATTATTAAAATAATAAAAAGCGCCTAACACACAAAAAAAATTTACAGTTATTTATTTTTATCATAACCGCAACTATAGTAGTATTTTTAACTACAATTAAGGTGCTTCATTGGATCTTGAGGCAACTGTTGCGCCTGTGAAAAGCGTATTATATATATATATATATTTTTTTTTTTTTTTGGAGATGTTATTCATTTTCATTGTATAATGAAACTTCCCAACAACGGACACTGCTGGTCGGAAAAATTACCGCTATTGGGGGGAATACAGTTAAAGACTTATATGTAGGTTAGTTGTTTATTATGAAAAATTGTTAAATGGAAATTTCGTGAATAGTTTGCAAATGTTTTTTTAAAACAGGCCTATAAAAACGGAACTGGTTTACTTCTCCTACATTAATTTGAGATAAAAACACATTTTTCTAAGATAAATGAACTTTGAATTTAATAAAACTCGTACAGTATTTCAGTAGTGTATAAAGAAATGTTCAAAATTACAATACAGCAGAACCTCTCATAACTGACTTAGGCATAATGGATCATGTATCCATGATGTTTAATGAACTAGCCAGTGGTGTTCACCTGTTGATTACCACAGTTGCAATTGTGAGTTGCAGGAGCAATTCAGATGGGAAGCGAGAGGAAGTAAGCCTTAAAACTTTTTAAGTGTTCTCTCAAATGCAAAACAAATAGAATATATTTCATGAAATATGTTCTACAATTCCATAAATATTACTTAACTGCCCACTTTAATTACACACAACTATTTTCAAAATAAAATGAACAATAGGACAATGCAGCTGAGGGCGATGTGTAATAGCTTACAGATTTATTAACTTAAAGAATCGTTTTTCCTTCGACAGTACCGTGCTATAAGTTAAAGATCAACCTGTGTAATAAGATAGAGGTTCCGTACTGTGTATTAACTTAGAGACTACAGTTCCGTCAAGTGTATATATGTTGCCGACGCCACTGCTTGCAGGCGCTTCAGTATCTTTTATCTAACAAGTATACCAGACTAATCATTACTATTTTGTTTTAGAGTTTACAGTTGAATATATTGTAATACTATGGTCAACAACATATCTAAATATTTATTTTTAACAATTATCTGTATAGAAAAATAAAAATATTGGTGTTTTATCGGAAAAAAAAACAACATAAGTTTATTTGAATTCATTAATTTAGGGCTGTTTTCTTAATACAATTCGGATATGGTTTGAATACAGCAGCCATCAAACAATGTTTTTATATTGTTATTACTATTACTACTACATATGTAAATTAGTATACATTTACAGCATTGCACATAAGCCGTTAAGAACAAAACCTATCCAAATGAACTTTATATTTTAATAATATATCTTTCTTTAACTAAGCGAATTCTACTTGTTAGATAAAATATGCTGAAGCGCCTGCAAGCAGCGGCGTCGGCAACATATACACACGGTACAACACACTTGACGGCACTGTAGTCTCTAAGTTAATACACAGTACGGAACCTCTATCTTATTACACAGGTCGATCTCTAACTTATAACACGATACTGTTGAAGGAAAACAAATCTCTAAGTTAATATATCTCTAAGCTATTACACCTTCCCCAGGCCGCCTCGGTGGCCTAGTTGATAGCGTACTGGGCTTTCACCCCGAGGATCCGGGTTCGATTCCCGGCCAGGGCTTGGCATTTTCATACGCTATAAATCATCCCATCGTCTGCATTAGCCCAAGTATGCACAATAGTCAGATGTTAAAAAAAAAAAAAAAAAAAAAAAAAAAAAAAAAAAAAAAAAAAAAAAAAAAAAAATACCTTCCCCAGCTGAGCTGGGCTACTACTGGAACTACAATATGCATATAGCTATACGAATGAGTTTGAAAAATAACGTAAAATAAAAAAAACTCTATATTTAATATATAATAATTATACTTCATCAGAAGAAAAAAGAAAGATTAAAAAATGTTAACCAATTTATAAACCACTTACTCTTTTCCTCTGATGAAGTGTAATTGTTAGGCACAAACAAAATGCAGAGGTTTTTTCATTTTAATTTTTTTTTTCTGTTTTCCTTAATACAAAATTGTATATACACACGTATGTACGCATACTGGATCGCAAAAAAATTTCACACTGAAGGTGGGTCCTATGACAAAAACATTTGGTAACCGCTGCCCTAAACTGATCACATTTTAGCTTGTTCCAAGTGTACTGCAGATATGGAGTTGTCTTCTTTTGGCTTAGACAAGTAGTTCTGAATTAATGTTTATTATTTTATCACTTCAATCAACACCATTCCAGTTTAAATAGGTTTAGTTAAACAATTAAGAAAAGGCTCTCCTAAAAAATTTTTTTATATCTCAATTTATGTTTAGGAAATAGTACAAATTTGAGCATTAAATTAGTTTGTAGATTATGTTTCCCTATTAGGGGGTCTTTCATATTCCTGAGCTTTTCTACCGCCCCCCCCCCCCAATAACTTCAACCTAACATTGTTAATGATGACTAAGAATGAAGAAATATCGTGTAGATAACACAATGTCAAATTTTGTTAGAGTGGAGATGACAAAAAAAGTCCACACCAAGTGTCAACACCCCGGTGACACCATTGGAAATTCCGATCCCATTTGCAACCCTTATAGAAAATGTACGGTTTTTTTTCTTTTCCGGTGAAAAACCGTTAAGGTTATCATCGCCAAAGTATTAGTAGCATTCTTACTTCACAGTCTTTTAATAAATAAAACTGTCAAATAATGATATTTTAAAAATGCCAGTAAAGATGGAATAGCTTAAAATAGTAACAGTAATTTTTATTCTTTAAACTAAATCAAAATGTGATAAAAAATAATAACACAAAATTTCAGCCTTCCGCCTTTATAACAAGTGTTTGTTGTTGTTGTTATTTTAAGGCGAAAAGTACATTGAGGCTATTATCGCCTCCCTAAATATAAGTGTGAGTGTAAAGTGTTAAAGTTGTAAGTGTGTGTTACACTCGGGTACTTCGAGGGACGTCTAAATCCTCTCAATAGGTGCAGCTAGTCTGCACCCCCTGCAGGGCAGTTCGTTGTAAAGGTATAATTAATAAACATATCATATTATTAATTATTTATAAGAAGTGGGAGAATGAGCGAAAAGTTAATAAATGAGTTAATGTATGAATGAAACATCTGGAATCAGGGTGTTCCACATTTATATAGATAGATTACTAACACAGTTTGTTCTAATAAAATGACACAAAAATCTGACTTACATTTCACTGAAGTATTCAGCGGCTTCTTTACAGTTGTTTAACATCTTTTCAATTTCATATCCCTCGAACTAAAAACAAATAAATATATTGTTTTTTAAAAATTGGAAACTGTTTTAAACAGAAGGTACAAATTTACAAAAAAGCAATTATGCTATAAACTTTTCTATGACATTAACACTTTTAAAAAATAACAGCATATTTTTAAAAAAATGATATTGTTTATTTTTAATTTTGCTATGTTGTTTGTTTTTATTTTTTATCATTATACTGTTTAATGTACTAAAGTATATCTGTTCTTTATATAAGATGGTGAAATTTTTAAATATAACTACCATGTTCATGTTTATTTCTCAATTTTGACAGATTAAAAATTACTTTAACAAACACTGATTTCAATAATAACCTTTGTAGGCACTACACCATTTTAGTACAATCTCAGAGCTATGCGGTTTGATGTCCACCGATTCGAAGATACGCTGTTTTGGTTTGTTTTTCACTCCTATCAGTGCTGGCACATCAGCACTATGAGCAAACATCTAATCTTCGGAGCTACTTTATTGTTCAATCTATGACTTACTTTTTTTAGAAAATGCAGTAGGTATAATATTTTTCTTCTACTAAAACATATTATTTTAAATTTTCTCTTTCGTTAAATTGACATTTATAATTAGTTTCGAATTTTAACTTACTTTTGAGCTAAAATACTATTACAGTTAATATATATGCAGTAGTCTATAGATTTTTTGTAAATTCCAACGTACATTATCCAAAAAAGTGTAAAATTTTTCTAATTTCTCATATAGTAGTTCACAGAGCGTAGTTTCGCTTAGCTCTCGTATATTCGAGAACCAATAATGAGCGCTTTACATTATAATTATTTATTACTGAAATTTTTAAACTCCAGATTTTTGTAGGTGAGCTGTGACTGTTATAAATTCCAAATTATTTAAAATAACATACAACATAACAATGTTGTTAGTTGGGAAAGCTACCATTTGCAATTCCACAAATTACAATAAATCCACAGTAACTAAAACTAACACGAATTCTTTGGTAGGAACAACAAAACTGTTAGCATGAAATCACAACTAGTAATATCTCTGTTAATAAATACTTTATTTCAAATACTATATAACTTATAGACTGTCAGAAATGCCAATTATCCAAATCAATATTTGAAGAAATAAATATAAAATTTTATAGCTTTTGGTTTTCATTTCGCTCTTGTAAATCATAAAATCGCTGAGCTTTTACTTTTACAGTCTTGAAGTTTAGAGTGTATAGCAAATTTAGCATGCATTCCCTGGCTGTATTTTTATAACTCAAAAAAGTTAAAACCCTCTTTAATGATCTAAATACAGTAGCATATTATTACTTTATTATTAGACTACAATTATTATTATGTACACACTATTGTATAATGCAGCTATAATTACATAACATGTAAAACTAAAAATGTTTAATATGTTACTGTTAATCTTTTTCACCCTTTTCCATTACATGGATTTTTTCTATCCGAGTTTGGTCTGGTCCCATTAGTCCAGACAAACAATGCTCTACTATGACTTGATATGTTAGATTAAACAGTTATTTCTTTTTTTTAATTAATCAAAAAGTGATCTTACTACCTAAAATCAATTAAATTAACATTACGTATGAACTTAACCAAATACAAGTCAACAGTTGCTGACATCCGTCTATGAAGACTTTAGTGTTAAATAAACAATCAGAAATTGTAACAGAACACATTTTACTTCAAGTATTTATAGTTAGATACCATAAATTGATATGCAAATTAATATATGAAATGTCATATGACAAAAATATACCTACTGATTGAGAATCATAGGCCCTTAGCCAATAATGTTTTTTTAACAACTTATGTAAATGACTTAATACACTATAAAAAAAAGAAAGCACTTTCACCTTTAAAAAAATACTTTCTGTCTAACATAACTTCATATAGTACCTTTTTCTTTAACAGCATTTTAAATATGAGAGCAGTTGTGTTAATTTTTTAAACAAGCAACCAACTTGTAATTTTAGGTTAGGTCCTACATGTTTAACTTCTGGCACTGGACTTCTGTGAGTCCGAGAAAGTTCCTACTCATATTGTTGAACTGGATGAAGTAATCTATCAAGCCCTCCGGTTCTAAAGACATTGTAGAGTTTTCTCAGGTTCCTAGGCAATGACCGACATGGAGTAATTTTTCGACAATCTCCATACAATCTTTCCACAATCAGTACTCTAATAAAAATCCACCTTTTTGTGCAGTGAAGAATTTGAATTTTTATTAATTTTTCCAGGTAATTATTTTACTTTCTTTACTTTAATTCAATTTATTCTTTATTTTTATTACATGATTTTTACTTTAAATTATATATATATATATATATATATATATATATATATATATATATATATATATATGATGAGTTACCAACTTAAAACTTATATATATATGATGAGTAGTCTATACTATCCCAACTTGTTCTTGCACAAAGACAGTTACAGTTACGATCTGTAACACAAAATCTTAAAAAAGATTAAAATTTTTTGTCTTCAAAAAATACATCCGCTCAATTTGGAGTTTTGAAATGCATTGCCTAGTTGGTTCTTCCAAACTAGTTAGAATGTATGACATCCTCTCTCCACTACAGGTATGCCAATTTTTTAAAAATAACATTATTCTAGTACTTTCTTTTTATTGTGATTTTTTTTTTTTTGGATTTTCTCCATTGGCCATAGGCTTAGCTGGATCCCTTCTGTGATACTCTTGATCTGAAACTTGACCAAAATCACATTTTGACTTCGAAAATAATTTATTTTGTTATTATTTCCCTGATAACATGGTTACGTTGTCTAACTTGGCCCACAGACCTTGCTGGTGGTTTTTCCTATTAGCTGACCCTTGATTCCCTTACCCCTAATATGGTACCATTTCCTAACAATTTTTATAACTATGGTTTCAGTTTACTGATTTCTGTCCTGTAAATGTCATTCTATTGTTCTAGTTCTCCTAATTACATGGGAATCTGAATGGTGGTTTTACTATCTGTAGTTCCAGAGATATGCTGATTTTGCTCCTAGCTTTTGTTTTAATTACAAAATGAATTAATTGTTAATTTAATTAGTCTAGTTCCCCTACTATTTTCATTTGCACAAATATCCAGGCTTTACTTCTACTATACCTTCAGATTGTGTAAATTTAATTTCCCCAAGCTTTGTTTTACATTTTAATTACATAATTATTCATTTTTTTAATTAACATTTACAATATTTATAATTCTTCAATTTTAATAGACATTGTTCAATTTTAATTAATTTATCTTTAAGTCCCTATAAGTTTTTCTATTATGAATCAGATATTTTAACTGAAATCTCTAATCTCACATACATATCCCGCCAATATATAACTTAATTACTTCTTATTTATTATTTAAAATTTTCTACACTCAGTTTCCCTTAATAAATAACATAATAGCATTTTAATCAACATATTAACATTTTAGTTTATTTTTTATATCTATTCATTTAAATACAGAACATTGGTTCGGTTTGCTTTTACATTGAATTTAAATTTTTGTTTCACATTTATATCAGTATAACTCTTAAAATTTCAAATTTATAAAAAAAATACTCTTTATAAACATTCAAAAATGGCTATTCCCAACCTGTATGGACACTTTAAATCTTGGAAAGTCAGCTGAATAGAACTAATCATTATTTACCCTTGATAAAATTGTTTTACTTTGGCCATTGTTAGCTCAACTGATGATAATTCTGAAACTACTCAAACCTCCTATTTTATATTTACTCTAACGTCATAGGAAATTTCCAGTTTGTGTGTGTGTGTGTGTGTGTTTGTGTATATACACACACACACTGTGAAATAATAATAAATTATAATTTAAAAAATTATGAATTGTTCCATAAAATAAATTAATAGTTAATCAAATGAATTCAAAAGGTATGTTTTAATAATAAGGAATATATACAAATAAAAATAAAAAAATTCCCTAAAAAGGGAAACATTTAGGAAATATAGTACAGTTTAATTAACATATTTTAACAATAAAAATTGTTTTTATACTCATATTTTAAAAGTAAATATAAATTGTAAAATGATAAATTTATCAAATAAAAAGGATAAAACTGAAATTGTAAAATAGTAGTTTATTATTAATAAGGTAAGATAATTTTACATCAAGAATTAAAATTAAATCAAAGCACAAATATCTCTACTTTTTATTAACTACATAAAATAATTAAAACTTAATAAATAAATTTAAAAATAATAATTAAAAATATGAAATTTATAAATTTTATATTTTATTATTTAATGCAAAATATTTTATTTTGTGAGACTTATTATATACGCAAAATATACATAATTAAGTTGTAATTTAGTGCTATTAAAAGACTAATGTATAGATATAGATTATTATATAAATAAAGAGAAAATTCATGTTATAATTTTAGCTAAAATAAACATATAATTGAAACAGAACTTGTTTGGTAAAATCTTTTCAAACAACACGGCCCAAAATACAATCTCAAAAATAAAGAATAATTAAAAATTCAAAGTAATTAATATTCATAAATTAAGAAGAAACCATAATTCATAAATCCAGAAACCAAGGTCTCTGAAGTTCCAAAGGAAATTAAACTAGTTAACGCTATAACTCAAAGGATTGGTTAACATCCTTAAAAAGGGACATCTCACCAAAATCAGCACACCAAGATTTCTGATCACAGGCAGAAAATAAAATGGAACAAGTAAGATCCTGGGAGCATAACCTACTACTAGTGAACCCAAAACTGCTAAACCAGTGTTCCCAATAAAATAGGCAACAAAAAGAGGCAAATCACAAACCACAATTACCGGCAGTCATTTTTTTCAATGTCTTCAGAACAAAAACTTTCACGTTAATAATTGATTTACTATAAAATTATTATTCTAGTGAAGCAAATTTATCTTACGAAGTAAACATACAAGCAAATCCATGTAAAGTGAATGCAAGTACATTCATGCAAAGTAAACGTCAATGATGTTATAATATAGGATAGAAATACAGATTAGTAATAAATAACTATTAATGTAATTTCTTGTACATTTACCGTAATAAATGTCATCTTCCACACCATCTCAAGGAAATGGTATAACACATAATTCAAGCAAAAAAATTGGTAAAATCATGATTTTTGCAAAAGTCTCATAAGTGCATTAATACAAATTACAAAAATTTCCAAAACTGATTTAAGTCCTGAAAACTCAGTTTTACCAAATCATAACTCATTTTAATAAATTTAATCTTCCAGCCCTTTTATATTTTGTATTAATTGGCATTAATTAAAGGTTTCTGCTAGAAAAAAAAAACATTAATAACTCTTAATACCGCTTTAGGTATCACAACAGTAATGGTTAGATTATGGAATTTTTTTTCATTTTTCAGGGTTCAAATCGCTTTTCCGACCTTTCGAATTAATTCCTAATATCTAAGAAACAATATATTAAATGACATAAGTTAGAAGGGGGTGTAAATAGTGAATTAACCTATAAATTAACTACCTGAATTCCAAATGTATTTGGAAATAAAGTTTTGGCCGTTAACATCCAAGCCTTAGATTCCAGACGATCGACATTTAATGACTGTCTTGCCATTTTAATTAAATATTCTTCATCGGCTGTTACATCCTCTCTTTCGTCAGTTTCCATATCACTGACAGTTGAGTCCGGGACGACCTCCATTATGAGAAATAAATAAGCTTCTACGTCTTGCGATGATATTGTAGATACTAACTACAATAACTGACATTAACATCAACCATGTATATTGCAGTGTTGCCAACTTCAACTGTGAAATTACCCAGTCAGACCTCAACTACCTAAAGAATTTGAGTGTGTGTATAGAGACTATGTATGTATATATTTCAGGATATATATGTATGTGTGTGTGTGTGTGTGTGTATATATATATATATATATATATATATATATATATGAATATGTATAAGCTTATTATCCACTTTAAAAACTGCGACTGCAAAATGTCAAAATACAATTTCAAATTGCATCGTTATGAAATTTTTAATAGTAAGCAGTTGCTGTTGGTAGTAACTTGTAACTTGGATTCCTCCTTCGTTTTTAAAGGACCAGTCCATTCCTAAACCGGTGGAGTCTATTTATGTATCATTATTGATTTTATGAATTATTTTAAAAGTTTATTTATTTATAAATTTATAAGGCACAAGTTAATCATATCCATTTTTTCGCAAAAATTATTTTATGTATTATGATAGACACAATAGTGAAAATTTGTTATAACTCTAAACCTGTAAAATCATACGCACAAATAATATTATATTAAATGTATACATCTGCAACTACTTAAATACACACGTATATGAAATTTAAATTAGTATTTGATTAAATAAAACTTCGTATATATTTGATTTCGTTTCAATCTATAAATACACTAGAAGAGCTAAACACAGTCTAGAGTATGTAACACCATTCAGTTTATATACTTAAGGGTATCACATATATGTTTTTTTCCAAAATACTGTACAAATTAAATTTAAGAAAGAGATTAAAACTATTCATTTGAAAAAATTGTGGCTAAAGTAATGATTACAGAAATGTAGAAGATATCATCTTTGAGTTATAGGCATTCCAATGAACTGCCAATGCATTCTATGGAATGCATTATCAAAATATCCAATCCAATTCTATTACGTGTCGTGCTCACAATTTGAATGTTGTAAATAAAATATGTACTTATAATTAATAATTTATCTTTTTTAATGTTTCGTACGTAGGAAAAAATTCTAGTTCTCTATTCTCAGTTGATTAAACGCAGCTCATGCCTTACATTTTGTTTTAGTTGTAGTTTTGTTGTAATATATACATATTATCCATACATATTAAGGTTAACCTAAAAGCAATACTTTTTTGTAATGGATTTATTGAAATTTTTCACACTGAAATTTGTTTGTTTGTTTATGACTGGTATCATGGCTGAGACCGAGGTAGATGTTAAAAAAATACAATGTTTGGGTAAGTTGCAAGTCTTTACTTAAATGTCAAGTCTTAGAATGTAGGAAGTCTTTACACATAAGCTGTCAATTTATGTGATACAGATTTCCCTTATTTTTTAAAGCTTGAAGAAATGAAGGACTATTGTAATTGTGATCATGCAAACCCTATTTTCTCAGAAAGTAATATATTTTCTTAATTAAATTTTTGTATATCAAAAAGTGATTGCAGTTGTAGAAAGAAAATTTCTATTTACATAATAACAGAATATGTTTAGAACTATGTCAGGTTAGTTTGGTGTAAGCCTAGTATTTCTTAAACTTATTGCATTTGTTGATACATTTAAAATTTTTTATTACATGATGCTTATAAAATCAAGAAATATACCATACTATCGAATGATGTTTTACAAAATATTTTTGCTCTTGTAATGCCTAGCATGTATATTTTGAGAAAAATAATTTTTAGATATAATTTTTTGTAAAGTAGAGCCTACATCCAATATAGTGAAAGTAAGGCATTCATTTTTTTTCCACTGATGTTTGTTAAAATTCATTTATCAACATATATAACAAATCAGTTCCTGCAAACAACTTACCCATCTCACTATACATACAGGCCTTACTATAAAGAAATTTTCATTTCTATAGTACCTTACCGTAGAACTTTTTTAAAGAGACCTTTGCCTACAATTATTTTCACAACTTTAATCATTTGAGTTATGAAAGAAATAAACATATATAACTCTAGTGAATTTAAATATTAATTCACGTTTTCTAATAAACAATTTTATTCTGTACACTTCATCAAACACTTTAAAACCTTATTTTAAAACTTTACATATTCAGTTCATCATTATTTCATTCACTGTTGTTTTGTTATCGATCATCAGTTATTCGTTTTTTCTGTCTCTTTTAATCATGTCTGCACTTTACATGCATGATTTCTACTACTCTAATATGCATTACTGTGATGACTTTGTAACTGCATCAGATATATCTAGGCCTATCACTGATGTACTATTAAACTTGCCAGACTGTTGGACTTTTACTGTATGTGTATTATTACAGGTGAAATAAGTTTTTCTGTAAACTGTTAAGCTGTCATTATAATTATAAATTTTGAAAAAATTGCTATGCTGTCGTTTAGCCTACACATATTATACAACCAGCCTGTTAAGTTAGGTTTGTAAGGTGGTGGTACTTTGTAAACAAATTCGTTTTATAAATTTTGTTATTATTGAGATATGTAGAGTTTAGCTGCTGCTTAATGGAATAATCCAAAATTCTATACTATGATATTTTCATTGTAGTTTAATGTTTTAATTTTATGCCAACAATAGACTAATTAATTAGATGATATTGACAAACCACATGAGAAAGCCAACAGTTATAACTAGATTTGAACCTTCAAATAGGACTGAGTTCTAGTGAATTGCCTGCTATTTCAAGACTGAGCTATGGACACTTCTTTACTTGTAGCACTATGTTCTGCATCATAGTAAAACATATAGCCTACATAAAACTAAAACCATCTTCAGTGGTGTAGCTTAAGGATTTCATGAAGCTCTATAACAGAAAAATACAAAAATGATATTTCACAAAATATCTATTTGGTCAACAAATGTTTTACCAAGCACATAAAGGTACTAAGTAGAGGAATGATAAATTTTAACAGTGAAATATATGTTGATTAAACATATTTTTACTCAGAGCAAAATAAAATGTAGTAATATATTAGTTGGTCTTAAATATTTCCAAGAAAATCCTGTATAAGGGCCTAGATTTTTTAATTAATAGGTACTTGGTTAATAAGCATTTTTATTATAAGGCACGTAATAATTTCTACATCTATTATGGTACAAATATATGTATTTTTATTTTCTGTTCCAGTGTGTAAATCAGTTGTAGAAAAAATTGAAAAAGAAATAGAAAACATTAGTCCAAATAAAAAAGTTGACATTGGCCGTTACAGATTAGATAGTCAAGGCAATACTGTAAATGAAAAAGTAAGTATTAATATTGACAGTCTTTCTGTGCTTATGTTCAGCTTTAGTGTCTACCGATGCATCTGTTATTCTCTGATAATAATTTTATTTTCATTATGAATTTTAATGTTCATTTGTTCACTATTATTTTGTCAAGCTTAATAATACTATAAATTACTAATAATAATAAAAAAATACTATAAATCGCTCTTAAAGACCAAAAATTCATCTATTCAGACTGATACTGCTTTATTATAAATCTCTTCAAATTGGGATAGACCCGGTAAAATTTTGACCTTTGGTAACCATATTCTATTTGCCTGTATTTGCGCTTATTACTGGAAACTAAATGAATTTACTGATTTTAATTGAAAGTAATTTAGCATGTGTAAGTTTAATTCTCCTATCTCAAACCATTTTTTTAGCAAACAAATTGCACACCTCATGAGTGTTAACCAACAACAACAGCTTCTTGTTGCGTAGACTAAACTTGATACACGACTAGGTTTATAATTGAGGTCTTTTCTATTATATGACCTCACGGCTTGGACTTTTTTCTATAAGAATACAGTGACCAAAATTTGATTGTATGCAATTATTATCATGTCGGGAGAAGGTATGTAACTAAAACTAGTGATTCAGTTTGCATACAAGAGTTTAATATATATTATTCATTATAAAAGAAGTTGGCAGTAACAAAACCAAAAATTTACGCACCTGGCAGCCAGAATACCTTTATGTCCTCCAATATTTGCTGGTACATGTTCCTATCCTCTTGTCTCTTCCTCTATAAATTTACATAAGTAGGAGTTCAGCATGTTTCTACTGGTACCGCACTACTTGCAGTTTTGTCATAGCAGACGCCCACATTGACTCAACCTGTTGTGTGTGTGCTCCAGTAATAGGTTCAACGAAATTTTCCTAGTGGGTAACAGTGTAATGAGAATACTGCATTTCTGGAATTTCTGTAATGCCATTGTATGCGTTCCACATATTTGAAATTATTGTAGTTCCCGGTTTAATGCTTTCTTTGATTGCACTTTCAAGAATTTCCTCTGATTGGTTTGGTACAGTGTACAAAAAACACTGTTTATCTTCTTGAACAAATACCTCCAAAAATCCATTGTTGGGTGTAAACCCTTCCGACATGATTTTTATGTTTTGAAAAACATCATTCATCAATTTCTACTGTTTTGTTAATTCCACCAATTTTTATAAGGGGTTTAAGAAGAGAATCTGCACACACCTCCATTAAATAATTTTTCCAGTCTGTAACTGCGTCTAACCTTAAACCCAGTTTATCAGAACAAAACTTTGTTGTTGTGTACTCATTGACATATGAATATGTGAAAAATATAATACTCTTAAAAGGCAACTTACTACCTTTTAGCCATATATATTTCCTCATTCCAGTGGCTACTCGACATTCATTTTTTGAACATCTCTATCTATCGTGTTTTCCACTGACATCCAACAAAATTTCATGTCTGTTTTCATAAAACCGCACATTATGTAAAATGCCACATTGCCTTAAATTATTCACTGCCTTTTTAATCCAATCTATTTGATGAACCAACCTGATCAACGACATGGTTTGCACTGATTAAGGCTTGATCACCAAATAATTACCTGTCTACGCCCATTGAGGAAGAGGCAGGGTATGTGCTAAGAAAAACATAAAAATCGTTCAGACTGTTGTCCAAGACATGCTACTGTTAATGTATTAACATTTAAGCCGTGGTTGTATAATAGAAAAGATCCTATGATTATCTTTAGACTTAAAAATGAGTTGATCATTTAATATTTGACTTGGATTCTTTTTGAATGAAGGGCTTTGATATTTCATATTCATCAAAACTTGCTCATTAACTTCCCTTTTATGATTATATGCAATTGTTCAAAATCCCTGTATATGTAACAGATGTGCAATCTCAATTTAACAAAATTGGATTTGTTTCCAGTGGTACTTTTTTGCATGGGTTATTTATAACATGTTTTAAAAAACTTCTGTGTTCAGCCAATTTAACCCTTTTATGGACGCACCTAGGTATATCACACAACCGTGCCGTGGCAATTTTGCTGCAGTTCCTAATTTCGCTTTTGTACCCATGTAAACTAATTTTAAGTGGACACATCGCATTATTTTTTTATATACATTGTTTCTAATTGATTTATTTTAATTTTTAGTTTTTTAATAGTTATATTTATTTAAAAAATATTGAATATTCGAAACATAGACAGTAGTTAATGAATACGAACACTTGTATGAAAAAGGATTTAATTTTTTACAAGAAACATGACAAATATTATGGAATTCTTAGTGGTCACACTTATAAAAAAAATAAATTTATAAACAAAAATTTTAAAATTAATGGTTACAAATTTAATCTGAATCAATGTCCATTGTTTCCGCTTCATGCAAACATCGCTTATCTGGTTGTGATTCTTACAAACATTCTTTGCAGACAATTTTGGTTCTGTTATTTTTGTGTGGTCCGCAAATATGACAAATAGGTCTACGTGTTGGCACTTGAGCTTGTTGATTTTACAATAACTTATATTTGCCCAAACAAAATTGAAGTTTTCTTGGAAGAGTTAGGATTGTCGCTCTAGCTTTCAAGTGTCCGCTATCAAACTGAGTGCCAATTTTTTTCGAAAAGTTGCGTCGCTCAATGTAATCCAGATAGTTAAATTTGTAAATAATATTTGCATTTATTCTGGAAATGTCTAAATGCCGATAAAAAAGGGCCAATGTACAGCGTCTCGTGCTTCGGAAGATCGAGTAACTGGCACACATTTGATCGACAGTATCAACACCACATTTTGTAGCGTTATAATCCAAATTTACAGTTGACTTTTTGGAATGGAATCTTCGTCAGTAGAATAGAAAAATGATTTAAAAAACACAAAACTACCTGAAATGTAAAAGTGACTATGCATGCAAAAATAAAGTGAGAATAATGCTACAAGAGCAGTTGCACGGTTGGGCGCTGCAGCAACTAGGCTGCAGATGTAACTATCTCACATTCATGCCTTATTTCCAGACGGACTGAAGGTAAGATGTTATTATTTTTATACAATTCATGTCCCTCATCGTGGTCTTGACAAATACTCAAAGCGCTGTAAACATTTCACCATCGATTCCTACCGTAAGATGCGAAAAGAAAAGATTGTGGCCAATTTGCTACTGGTGCGCCCACTTAAGGGTTAAAATATGCTGTTGCAATGCAATTTCTGTTCAATTTTGTTTTTTTATTGTCTCATTCAGTTTTTAATTTTATTTATTGGTTGTAGTTGTATGGTGTAACTTTAATTTTAATTTACTATTGACAATATGCGTAAAATTACAGTAATTTATGCAAATGAAGAGTTCCTTTAGACTCTTCATGAATCTGCACATGCTGTTTTTGCATCTGCTTTGACACAACCTGCTTAAAAAACATAACAGATACAGAGAGATGTTTAAAATGTATTTTAAAAGAACTGTTGTCAAATCTTTTAGATGGAAACCATAGATTTTGGGAAATTGAATATATGCAGAAAATGGAGTTTTAGGAATTGCAGTTGAAGAGTTTAATATAAATTGCCCTTTCAAAATAACCCAGGCCAAATATTAAATAACTGACTCAACTTTAAACTTTATTTTTTAAATGATAAGATTTAATGATAAATATAAGTTTACTAATGATTAGGTTAAATCTGTTTAAAAAAGAAGGCCATACTTGTTGATAACATTTGCAAGTTGTGCATATTATGTTATGTTTTGCAAGATAGTGTGCTTAACTCGTGAGTGTTAATCCAACTACTTAAAGCTTCTTGTTGAACATACTGAACCTAATGCATTAGTGTGCTTATATTTATCATTAAACATATATATATATATATATATATATATATATATATATATATATATATGTGTGTGTGTGTGTGTGTGTGTGTGTGTGTGTGTGTGTGTGTGTGTGTGTGCGTGCATGCACATGTGCACGTATGTGTGTGCGTGCGTGCACATGCGTGTGTGTGTGGGGGGCATTGGTCTGCCTTGCTAGTAAGTACTCATGGTGTATAATAAGCCTAGGTTGATATACAAGGAACTTCCGCAAATTCCAATAATCAAATCTGATCTATCTTATATTTTTCATATATTCAATGTGTTTGTGTGTAAATATATGTTCTTAATGAATAACGGCATTGAAAGTTACGGTTTTTTTATTCTGATATTGGAAAATAGTTCCGAAACACTGTCTCAGTAATTTTTTTTTCCGGTGAAAAACCGTTAAGGTTATCATCGCCGAGGCACGATATTAATAAAATAAAATTTAGGAATATTACAAAATAAGAAATAACAGTAATTTAAAACAATATACAATAACAGCTATAAAAACTATTCCTAAAACTAGTTAACAATAAAATATAACATCAAATAAATAAATAAATAAAACTAAACAACAAGGAAAACAAAGCAAACAATAACAAATTCAGATAAATAAATAGCCACAAATATACAACTTGTTGCAGGACTGTAAAGAGACCCTGCAATATTATTTTAAGTTAAATTTTATTTAACAAATTCAGACGATGAAAGAATTTCAGCGTCCGGTCAATGGCGCGAGACACTATCTCTCAACGTCCTCTGCATACTATTCCCCAGATCACATACACGACTTATATTTTGGAAACCATCACAGTCTAGCAATATATGTCTTACTGTGATGGTTTCTCTACAAAAACCGCACCGAGGCGGGTCCTCACGTTCCATCAGAAATCCATGTGTTAACATGGAGTGGCCAATGCGAAGGCGGGTAACCACAACCTCACTGTCTTAGTAATAAAATATTGTGCAGTATTAAACGTGTCAAAAAATGTGTATATTTTTTCAGATTGAATATAGAAGATCAGAGATATTTCTTACGGATTTGTTTGATACAGTTTGTGATTCTATGGAAGATTGGGTAAAAGGAACATACAAATCGAACGGTCAGCTGGTGATACTTCCTATTATGATTGATGGAAACATGAATCCACTTTTTAGTGAAGTGGATGTGATTCCAGATTCAAATCTTAATAAAAACATTAAACTTTATGTAAGTAAAAACTGCTCAATTTTTCAGTATGATTTCCGATAGCAATTAGATATACTGCAAGGGATATTCTACATTTTCTATAAATTAAGTTAGTAAATAGAGTAGTGTAGATATCAGGTTACACACGGAAAAGGACAAACACTTTTTTCAGTAGTATTTTAATTTGGTAATGAAATAAAACATGTTCTAATTTCAGCACTGACCAAATTAATGACTGTTTTTAAACATTATCACTTACAGTGAACAATGTGATGATGTTTTTTTGCCAAACTGTAGACATTATTCATTTTATTATTTGATTAAATGTTAATTTATTGTTTTTAAATACATTGTATGACATCAGTTTGTGTAAAATATATTGGGTTTACGTTTAGGCTCATCTGCAGATTAAATTATGAGTGAAAAATACATCTAGTTTTGTATATGACTTATTGTTTTAAGTTACATTTAGCCTTCCGCCTCCCATATAATCGAATAGTCAATGTTGTACTGTATACTGTGTTTTGGTTTTAGTGCCAAATGGTTTTGGAGGAGAATGAAGATACTATCCTTCAGTTGTTCCGCACTGCTTCTACTAATGTTGACATCAAATTGTGTACTAACGCTGCCAAACTTTGTAATGATACTATAGAAGAAGAAGATGATTATTTATTTGAAGAAGAAAAGGACGAGTTATGATCAAGTACAAAATAATAAAATTATTTAATACAATAATGTAAGGAAGACTGGTTGTGATAGTCTCAGGTATTGATCGGCACAATTTTGGATTCACTGGAATTGTTTTGAGTTTAAAGGGTTTTTGCTGCACTTTATTTTAATTTACACAATTATCGCATTACAGAAATAATTTGATAATACGATATTTTCATATTCATGAAGTAAAATTGTTTCTCTACATTATCAAAATGCTTAGTTTTCAAACTCAATTTTAGAGGGGAGTTAGTAATGAACCTCACAGTAGATATTGTAATGATATAGTTCACAATATTTTTATATACAATTTTTATTAAACATGAAAATCAAGTAATTGGTATTTAAGAATACTCAAAAATCTCCGTGTATACTTTTGGGAATGATATTAACTTTACACAGTACATAGAAATGGTGATCTTTTTGTGTGTATCACCTTTGGCATCACAAAATCTAATAATTTTACAAAAAAATAAAATTAAATTATTTCTTTAATTTTTTAAGCAATAAAAATCAATTTCTTGAACATTACAGATACAAAAAAAAAAATGCCAAGCAAAAAAATGGAATACTACAAAAAAATAAGATAAAGAGTGTTCCATTAAATGTGTCAACAAAGTCGGTTGCCATATTGGAAAATGGTGGCAATTTTTTTGAAGTTTGACAAATTTATTTTTCTTGGTCACAGAAATTAAGGTAAAACTACCCTGTTTAAACTTAGATGTGGTAAAATATGTAGATTCTGAGATCCCAGTGGCGGCATACTTAAAAAGATCGTCAAGTTTATTAAATTTGTACTTTCAAAAAAGCTGACTTCATTAAATATTTCATGTGTACATAAAAAACTCGTTTTGTCTAATTAATTTTGCACATATTTTACGTATTGTGAAAGTAACATTCAAATTTTAAAATATATTATAAAAATCTGTGATACTGAAATCCGTGATTTAACTCTTGCTAATACACTAACAACTTGAGTTGTGATTATTTTAATTTTCTGTTTAATCTATATAAACTGTTTGTTTGGTACTCAGTTAACTTTTAAATAATGATATATACATATACATATATATATATATATATATATATATATATATATATATATATATATATATATGTGTGTGTGTGTGTGTGTGTGTGTGTGTGTGAGAGAGAGAGACTTAGGCACATCTAGTTTTTCAAATTTGGATAAATAAGTTTTTAGTGTGCTTAAAAAATCACAATCTGTGAGTTTTGTTCGATAAATTCAGTCTCCTCTCCTGGCTTTTATCAGTTTTTGTTTTGCTGACATATGTCAGTTTATCTCCGTTAACAAAAGTTATTGCTGTAGCTACCTACATATCGGAATACAACAATATGTTCTGATAATGAAGATAATTAGAAAAACATTTACAAATAAAAATTGTCAAAGCAAGTAAAGGGGATAATTGTACTCAGTAATATTTCTAGTAGAGACAATAAAGATTCTATAACAGTTCATGAGATTTATAACGATTAAAAATTATCAGTTCCTTTAAAATGTTGGTTGTATAATAAAACAAAATGGATGACATTGATGTACAAACTAAGTTTGAACAATCGTAGTAAAGTTTACATTGGCCTGGTTGAATAATAAAACAAACCAATAAAACAAAATGAATGACACTGATATACAAACTAAGTTTGAACAATCGTAGTAAAGTTTACATTGGCCTGGTCGAATAATAAAACAAAATGAATGACACTGATCTACAAACTAAGTTTGAACAATCGTAGTAAAGTTTACATTGGCCAAATAGTGAAGATGTTTAAACTTGTGATGAACAGCTGCTGAAAAAGAATACAACTGGAAACAAATTCCATTTTGCACATCTCTTAGATGTAAACCATACCTACATACCTACCATACCTACGTGGTACGGAAAGGGAAGTTCCCTTTTCCGTTTATATGCAATGAAAAGGGAATATGCTAAAAAAATATGAAATATATAAGGCCTTGAAGTTACAGGCAAAGTCTAGTTATATGGTTACATGCAATAAAGTTATTTATAATTTATTTATGAATAAGGTGGAACTCAGTATTTATGTTAGAAAATATTCTCGTCAACATTTCTTATATATTTATTATAATTGTAAAGTATTTTGTTATTTAAATACATTATTGAAAGATATAAATAGTTTATAAAAGAAGTATGTAAAGTGAACAAATATATTAACAAATATTTAATTTAATTCTGTAAAGTTATAATAAATTTCATATATTAATAATTTATGATCGTGTATATATTATGTTTTCGAAATCTGTTTTCAATAAGTAGTCTTTTTACTACTGTAATATTTAATGAAAAAGAGAACAATATATTTTTTTAACTATTTAAAATATTAAATTTATATATCTGTTTATGTTTGATTTGTTTATTAAAGCTTGTTACAGTGTATGTAGTTTATAATATTGTTAACCTTAATTTAGTTCCTACATAATTGTGATAAAATAATATAACCATAGTATAACCTCAGAAACTTCACATAATATGAACTGACTAGGTGTTGTGTAACTGAAATGTCGAGTTTTAAAAAATGGAGGTTATACAGTGTTGTAGTACACATTGAAAAATATATACAGTAAATTATATCTTGTATGTAGTGTCAGATTGTAATAGAATGCAATACACATTACAATAAATAAGACAAAATGCCAAAACTTTATATTCTTCAAGTATGTACTATGTATACTTTGTCTTTTGGGGTTTTCACCCACAAAAATTTTTAAATTAAAAAAAAATGTTTTGTAGTACACAAAGCAGGCATGATGTTTAAAGTAATGTTGAGTTTTCAAAGGTTTCCTGCATGATAACGTCCTTTGAATAGTGTTTCTGGCTACTACTGAATAAATAGTTTTTTTATTTTTTGATAAATATTTTTAGACCTGAAAGTAGTGAAATATATTCTTAGAAGAGAGTAAAAAAATATAGAAAAAGTTTTGTCGAAAAGAACAACTACCTAAACTAAAACAAAACAGCACCTGTAATTAACTTTCTTCTCTTTATTTGTTTCACCCAACTTAGGGGTACACTAAATCAATCACTTTTTAATGTTCTGTGCCTTCCTCGTAGCCCAGTATTGCTTTATTCGTTGTGATTTGCTTTTCTTTCTTCGTCAGAAATTTGGATTGTTCACTTGGATTTGACTTTGCCTTGGAACCGTTGCATTAACTTTCATATTAGTTGTTAATTTTTTTATGTCCATACTTTATACCACTTAGACTAATAAGGATGAGGGATCAGCGTTAACGGTAAGGGTAAAGCAACTGGAGTAACTACATCTCGAACCCACAACCTTCAGGTGTGCCTTATCGACTACCAAGCCTTTATTACTGATTCAAATAGTACTCGCTGCCAAAAGCTGATGAGATTTTATTAGGGGGGAGGTTCTTTTATTTAGCTTTACAAAACAGGAATTTATATGATAGTGTATATTTTTTTCAAGAATAAGCATATCTTTTTAGTGATTTGAGGTTGAAATTATTTGAGTTTTTTTTCTTGATTTTGGACGTTTTTTACACACCACCAGGCCGTAAACTTAGTAAAATGTAGTTGTCAAAAAAAATTGTTTATTGGCACTTTAATTACAAACAGGTAGTGTGTGATATTATTATTTTGTTAATATAAAAATTTTCCCCATACTTCTCAATATAAACAGACTAATTTGTGATCACTTTCATACACCAATTGTAACATTTTCGTAAGACTACATAATTGTAAAATTTTTTATTGCAACTCTTAGCCCAGTGAGTACTTTGTCCAGACAAAAGATATTGCTCTCTTATACCACCCAGGATGTGTGGGATGGGAAACATGTGTAGACTCAAGAGCGTACTTACACAACGCCACTTGATGCAGGTCTGAAAAAAAAGGATCAGTTTCAATACAGCTAATGAATAAGACGTCAAGGTGGAAAAGCAAATACAAAGGGCTGTCTTTGGAGCTTAGCTTCTAGTATGCAAACTCTGGATACAAGGCTACCTCCAGTTTCAACTTAGCCTTACCTATACGTACGGGGCTCTGTATGAGTGGACGCCTTTTATTCTAGCTGCTTGTGGGACCTTTAATGGAAACTGAATGAACTGAAATACTTAAAACTCAGAACACTGGGGAATGAGAGTCTGGATAAGGAGGAAACTGGGGTTGTATTTAATTCTGTGGAATCCACCCGTTGTGGAACACAGCAGAATGTTGGGTTGCTGTGCAGACCCATTTGAATTGCGATAGATTCTTACTCAACAAAAGGATTTGTTATATTAAGGCGAAAAGCACATTAAGGCTATAAGCGCCTCCCTAAATGTGTGAGTGTAAACTGTTAAAGTCGTAAGTGTGTGTTAGACTCGGATACCACGAGGGACGTCTAAATCCTCTTAATAGATGCAGCTAGTCTGCTCCTCCCTGCAGGGAACAGAAGGATGATAGTAGTTCGAGTCAACCTACATTACTGTAAGGCAGCAACTGGTGCAGTCTTATGGAGGCTGCTTGAGCAAGGAGGATTAGACTAGTGAAAGAACCTTGGGTGACAGGAGGCAGGACTAGCTGTAAGCAGAGGTAAGTTAGTTTATAACAGATCGACTGCTAGGCCTAGGACCTGCATAGTTGTTAGGAATAATATTGAGATACTAATACAGTCTTTCTTATGTTCCAGGGATTATATAGTAATCATTATTGAATTACGTGTGGGATCTAGGAGAAGAAGGTAATTCTCCTTTTTTTTTACAACCTCAGGTATTTCAAGTTCATATTCATGCAAACTTGAAACATGAGGACATGGACAACTTCCCACCCATCAGTTTTTGGAGGGTAGTGGAGGTGTTGACTTACTCGTTGGAGTGGACATCAACGCACATTACACAGTGTGGGGGAGCAGCAACACAAGTGAGAGAGGGGAACTATTACTTTCCATTATCATACCATCTAAACTTTATATTTTTAATATTTTTTTTTTTTTTAACGTCCGACTATTGTGCACACTTGGGCTAATGCAGAGGATGGGATGATTTATAGTGTACGAAAATGCCAAGCCCTGGCTGGGAATCGAATCCGGGTCCTCGGGGTGAAAGCCCAGTACGCTATCAACTAGGCCACCGAGGCGACTTATATTTTTAATAAAGGTAATATACCAATCTTTGTAATAAAGGCTATAAATCATCCCATCGTCTGCATTATCCCAAGTGTGCACAATAGTCAAAAGTTAAACATAAAAAAAAAATTAGTCAATTTTTAGATCTTATTCTGGTGACCAATGGTATCTACACCGTTTTGAAAAGGTAATATATGTCTAAAGAGCCCTCTATGTTGAATCATAAGCACATAGTCATGGATCTCGGAATAGTAAATAGATCAGTAAATAGTTATCGAAATCTCATATGGAGGTGCCTATGAAGAGAATGTCATAGCTGATCTCCAGGGTAGTAGATAACTCGCATGAATTAGAGTATGCAGGTGGAAGACTGAAGGAGATAGTTGTGGACTCTTTTCATGAGAATTGTCCTCTTATAAGTAAGGTGTTTGGGGTTCATGTGAAATGATGGACACAAACACTTTCTGAGCAAAGTGGATAGATTAAGAGGCCATTTAAGGCAGCCAAGTGATATGAGGAAGTTGATCGTACTTCTCAGGGAGGAAAAGACTTCAGAAGGACCTCCCCTCAGAGATCCTTTGAACCACATGGGGGGGCACTCATAGTTTCTATGGGGAGTATACAATAACTAGGGAGGACACTGTACAAGTTTTACTCAGGGAACACTTCCACTACTCAAGAAGTCAGGAATGCAGACCTAATAAAAGAGGTCTCTAATAAAAGAGACTGGAATATCGCAAACCAGATTGTGGATGTAGATAAGGTGAGATGGGCTATCAACATCTTTAACGTTTAAGTCAATAGGTCCAGATGGAATCTCTCCAGCTCTTTTGCAACACAGAGGAGAGTCTATTGCTCTTATCCTGTTTAGATTGTACCAGGCCAGCATAGCCACCAGGTATGTACCCTTAGGGTGGAAAGAAACCTGTGTAGTCTTTATTACAAAGCCAGGGCAAGCTTCATATCCAAGCTTGCCTGAATCCAAGTTTGTAGATCTATCAGTCTGACTTTGTTCATTCTTAAGGCTTTAAAAAAACTGGTAGAGTGACATGTTAGGGGGTCATAATTCCCTTGCATGTCAGTAAATATGCCTACTGATCAGGAAAAGGCTGTGAGTGCGCATTTAATAATTTGTTCACAGATTGGAAGATATTGCCTATCATGATTCAATGTTTTGTGCCTGTCATTTGGCGCTAACTCAGGGTGGCAAGCACAGTGGTGGATATCATGAAGAGTGCCCTATCACTAATAGAAACCTGGTGTTGTCAGAAGAACCTAGAGGTTAATCCGAGAAAAATTACTCTGGTTTACTTTACTAGAAAAAGGATCACCCCATATTTAGGACGGCTTAACTTCTTTGGGGAGTGCCTGTCGTGAATGAGGTAAAATATCTAGTTTTGGTGCTGGATACCAAACTAACCTGGAATATGCATTTTGGGCGTATTATGGGGATACAACAAGTAATTTAAGGCGGTTACAAGAATAGTTGGTAAGACATGGGAAGTGAGACCAGGCATGATAAAGTACATCAATACTGGGATCATAAGACCCATGTTGTACTTTGGTGATGTGGGTATGGTGGCCTAAGGCCAAGCAGAGAGGAGCCAAGGAATCTCTGAAATCTGTGACAAAAATCCAGATGCTGGCCTGCCTGTGCATAACCAGCTCAAAGATCATGACACAAACAGCTGCTATGAACATTGTTCTAGGGTTTTCACCCATTGATTTATGTCATGGGAGAGGTATGTAAAGCAGAATATAGACTGCAGGAAATTGAAATCTAGGTAACCTCAACTTTGGGGCATGCTAGAATAGATCAGAGACCAAATTCTGATGATGGGGACTGATTGGATTATCAAACAGCACTTGGTATCTAGACCCTTTGATGTCAAGATGACATTTGAGGAGATCATTTGGTGGGAAGTCTGAAGACCTGGTACAGTATACAGATGACTCCAAGACAAAGATTAGCACTGGTGTTGAGGTGTATTGCTTAAGACCAGATTGAAGAAAATCATTATCCAGGGATAGTATGCAACAGTATTTCAGGAAATGGCTATTAGTGACTATGTTGGGAGAATTTGTGACAGGCCTTTAAAAAAGGCTCAAATTAATATAACTATAATCAATCAGTTTTGTCTGTGTTGCTGTCATAAACAGCACTGCATTTCCTTTAATTCAGTCTAAGGTGGTCTGGGAATGTTGGGAGAACCTTAGCTCTGTCCCTGGAGAACTGAGTTATTCTTTACTGGGTTCCTAGGCATAAGGGGGTTGCAGTAAAGAGGCAGACCGATTTGCTGGACTGGGATCTGCATCTGAGTTTATTGAACTTCGACAGTAGGGTTTTCTCTGTTTCTGGCTGTGTCTGCTATCAATAAATAAATAAATAAGCAACACTAGGCAAGATGGGATAACCTTCATGGGTATTCCCATAGCAAACACCTTTAAGAAAGGTCCCTCAAGGGAGACTTAGAGGGACTGTTGATATCTTGGACAGAGCACAACTTAGGGAAACCATGGGGGCTCTTTACAGGGAATTGTAATTTGAGGGTAATAAGGGGGCACATGAGCAGGATAGGAATGTACCATGGAGAAACTTTGTATATGTCATGCAAAAACTGCAGGCTACATAATTTATGATTGTGAGGCTCGTGCTAGCAGGAGGCTGAGGATATTTGGTTTCCAGAACCCTGATTACCTCCAGCAGGATGAACTAGTCAATGGATTGCTGGAACTTATTAAGGACACGAGTACGCTAAACTAGGACTCAAGAGGTCCTACACAATAGGTCCATTGATCGCAGTTACTGGAGTATACTATCCTTTCCTCTAGTCATTATTCTATTCTTATTCTAGCTCAGTGGGTTAGCTATAATTAAAAAAACTAAATAAAAAGGTGCTCCCAAGGTGCAGAAAAAGTACTGGTGCTGTGAGGTGACATTCTGACTCCTCTACAATCCTCTTTGTAGCCAATTTTTTGTTTAACCATACTTTATGCCAGTTAGACTAGAACGAGGGATCAAAATACCTATGGTATTGTGCATATAATTTACATTAACCCAGCATTAGTTGGGTATAAGATTGTCACATTGTTAGGAATTTGGGATCTCTCCTGACCCGAGTCCTTCAAAGAATCAACTTAATAACAACCCAAGAAGGAACTCTATTGTATTACCCAGTTAAAATGTTTTGCTGAAATAATGTTCCGAGATTCTCTCTGGAAACTCATGCCCCACTTTGTTAAACCGAAAAAGAAGGGGAAGAATTGTATGCAAAAACTGTCTACTTCGACTGCCAGTCCATTGCTCTTTAGCACTGCTTGGTTGGAATGTCCTCTTGGAGCACTTCCTGATGTACAGTTGGCCTTCCAGAATTTGATCGCCCACCCCAGAATCGAGAGACCACCGACCTACTTCTTCCCCAAGCTTTTATCTAAACTGCTGTTCTACATACGTTGTTGTTTATAAAAACAAGCAGTGTGTCAGCAGTCTCATAATTTTTCTGCGCCTTTGTCAGTAGTGTTTATTCTTTGGTTGTAATCTCTACAGTTCTTAAAACTAATAAATAAAATTACAATTTTAATACCTAACATCATTAGTGAGTGTAGAGATTACTTTTAACTCATGTAATTTTTGTTGCCATAATTAATTTTGTACTTATATGGCTGCAAATAAGCTACATATAAGGAAACTTAATTGTTACTAGAAAAAAGTTATTTCAAATAAAAATGTGAATTGTGCTAAAAAAAATTGCTTACTTGGCTAGTCTATCAGAAAAATTCTCACAAACAGCAGAAATGATGCTTACACGTCTAATCGAGTGTAAAGATTTTTCCTTGCACCACTTCTCCCTATTTCTCGGAATCTGGAGGGAATACTAACTTACCACCGGCTAAGATACTGCTATTATTGTTGCTGAGGTTCGTAAGACCTAAGGTTGCAAAAACTTCCTAGAATGGTTTTGCTCAGTTCCTGGATAAAAGAAAAACATGTAAAAAGTGAAATTTTTTTCACAAATGCTGACTAATGACAGGTTGGTACAAATATCTACAAAAATGATTCTAAAATACCTTAGTACTTTAATTAGATACACAACTTTGATATTAATAGCCTTTATTTTTAATTTGGTGATATTAAATGATACTTTCTAAAGATTTTTCATCATTAATTCCATCCTGTCTCCAGATAATAACTATATTTGGCCTAATTTTAATCAAAATCGTTTGAGTAGTCATTGGAAAAGTTTTACTTGTTATGATTACTATCCATTAAATTAAATTTAAAACAAACATTAAACTTCTTATTAAGTAAAATACCTTTTTTTATGATATACCATACTACATTTGAATAGAGTTGGTACAGTTATTTATTCAATTTTTTTTCTACCATAATATAATTTTTTTATTTGGGTAATATGTAATGGTACAAAAATAAATAAAACAATCCACCTGTAATTTAGTTTATTTTGCTACAAGGAATAAGCTCTAAGCTATATAGAAAACAAATATTGAAAAGTTAAAATTACTATGAAGATTTTATTAACAATGTCCATTTTTGAGCTTCATTAGTAAAAAAAAGCTGTTTTAGAATTAGTTTGTTAGTATGCATAAATTTTTACAGATTGACTGATATTGCTTAAATCTAATTGTTAGATGATTATTTTAATCTTTTGATGTTTTCCTATTTCATAAAAATTTGGAGTAGCTGTCATAAACAGAACTATGTTAAGTTTGTATCAAATGTAACCCAAAGTGTATTTATTAATATTTATTTACTTGAAAGTATCAATTGGAGAGTCATCAACAAGTAACCATTTTTCATAAAGTCATCAACAAATATTTTTTATTCTTAACGTCCATACTGTTGCCAGTAAGAAACAAATAAGAATGGTGTGGTGGTAACGGAAAAGGTAAAGCTTGTGATAGTAACTGCAGTCTCGTACCTACCGACCTTGAAGTGCCCAAGTTCATAGACGCAGCATACTGACCAGTATATTACTACTTTATTTTTTCTACTTTTTGCTACTACCGTACTACTAACTACTTTTTTTAAAAGAGAAAAAGTAGTTACAGGCTTATCAGTAAAATTAAAACATAGGTTGAAGACAATTACAAAAAATTAATAGAAAATTGTTAATCTGGTTGTAAAGAAAATATCGCTCGATAATAGACAGCAACTCAAGGATCAGCTGTTCTCTGTTGTGAGATTTAAATTTATTTAAAATCCTTGCCGATTTTATACTCCTGCAGCCCCTCCCACTCAGGTCCATTTCTCAGCCCGGGCAAACTTCATTACAGTATTTCAATGTCTGGGCAGGTAGATGTGCTCGTTACTGGGCACATCATAAAGATGATTTTTATAGAGAAGAAATGATTTATAAAATAATGTTTTGTTGAACAAGCGAATCTAGAAAATCGTGTACTTGGTATTAAAATATTTCATTCACTTTATACAAATTTTTTCAAAAATTAAATAACAATGTGGCTTAAATACTGAACATTGATTTTAATGAAAATTGGAAAAAATATAGTTTGTCAAGGTCAGTTTTGTTTTGTTAATATAATAGTTTAATTATTTTTCAAATACTTTGTATTGAATCGGCTGTAACTATGTTGCTGTACTTTCACCAGTCTTATTAAAAACAGATTTCACTCCCACCCATTACCTACACAATATTGATCCCCGTACTGAGCAAAATTTACATCGTCTGCCTACCCCCTCTACAACTCACTGTAGTCTGTAGTCTCTGATGTGTGTCGTTTTGTTTGCAAAGAATGTAATCTGGCTGGCTTGTTGCTACGTTTAGTGTTGAATTCGATGTGATATTGTGAAATATGTAAATTTAATTCTGAGCTGTGCTGAAATAAACATTGCACATAATTATTAACATAACCAAGTGTTCTTTGAGTTTAAAATTGTTTTCGGTCTGTAAAAGATAAGCTTAAAGAGCAAATGAACATTTTGATACAAGCTTACGTCAGGTTTTACAAGTCGATATTTGGTTTGTAAGTACCTCGTACAATCTGTATTTTTATTTTTTCAATAGGTGTTCATGTATTGTTTGTATAATACTCCCTATTACTAACAACATTTCCGTGTAGTATTCCTTATATTCTACCGAAAAAAGTATTGCAATTTTTGTTTGTTATTGTAGGTTAAGCATTGTTTTTCAAATTTTAGGTAGACAAAAAAGTAAAACTGTTTACATTTACATTATTGACTGAATCTATGTGCAAGATTTTATTAAATGTAAAAATTCTATATATTTTACAATAAATTTATGATGTGTTCATATATACATGCATACAGTAACTTTACTATTTAATATGTAAATTATCATTGCCTATTTGTATTTGGTTACAGTAGTTTGAATAAATACAGCATTCATTAAATTCGGGCATCCTTAATTTGTTAGGAATATTAATTGCCTTCCAATATTTTCAATTGGATTAGTTTGAAAAATATTATATTTACAAGTCAGGTTTATTTAATCTGAATCAAAGTCCATAATGTTGCTTAAACATAATGATTAGATTTATAAAGTTGTTCTACAAATGTTTGGTGAACATATTGATGAAATTTAACTTGTGTAACTAACTTAATCCTAGTAATTGTAGGTCTTATTTAAACTTTATCAGTAAATAAATAGAACGAATATTATTTAGGTTTAACCAATTTTAAAGGTTATGCCTCTTATAGAGTAGTAAATTATTAAAACAAACTGCAAGTGTAATAGGCCTGCAAAAAAAGAGGATTTGGAAACTGTTTAGGACTGTGTGATCATTTATTTAAACCTTACCTTACTTAATTTTCCTTGAAAGTCTTCATTTTTCAGAGTAAAACAGTAAATATTTTTTTTTTTTTACTCAAATATTAACAGCTTAAGGGGGCTCACGTATTTTGAAAATAAGGTGATTATGCATAATCCTATTTCGTGCTTCATCACTTCTCTGAATTAAAAATTTTTTTATTAATGTGCAGAGTCTTAATCAAGAATTAACACTTTTTTTAAGACATTAACACCTTAAAAGTAACAATAAAAAAACTAACCTAAAAACAAGATCAACACAGACGTTTTATTAGTTGTATAGCATACTTATACAAAAATTAATCATAACAAAAGAGGCAAACTTCACATACTTAATCTCTTGTTTCTTATACATGCAATAGTTACTTTAAACCACAGTAAATAGAATACACGGTATAGGCCATGCACCTGTTCCTCCCACCACTTGCCGACAATGGCGTGTCATCGGGGCAAACTCAGACGTAGTGTCTAGTAGAAAACAGTTTGTAATGTTAGTCTTAGTAACTGTATTATAGTAATTACAATAATTCTTGTCTAACATTAATAACACTATTAATTACTTTACTTACTGAATTCCCTCATTGTCAAAACGGAAACTTTTTATTTTATACAATACTAGCATTACCTGTCATGGCTTCACCCACAAAACTTAAACTGGTTCAGTAATGTAATAATTTAGAAAAAAAAAATATATTAATAAAAGCGTGATTATCTAAACTCATGATTATTTTACATTGAATATGAAAAAATATTATAACATGAATATGTTGTTTTATTCAAACGTGTTCCATTCGAATTTAAGAAAATCTGATAAAAAATATTTTTCCCCAATACAAACATTTATACTCTTTTATATTTTTGTCCTTTTAGGGGATGAATTCAAGGGGGGAATGCTGAATTACCTGTATCATAATTTATGTTTTAGAATATTTTGTTTACTTTTAAGAAAAACCGATAAAAAATATTTTTCTCCAATGAAAACACTCTTTTTCTCCAATTATACCTCTTTTTTACATTTTTAAACTTTTAGGAAATGAATTTGGAAAAATGTTGAAATATGTATTCCATTATTTGTGTTTCATAGCATTCTAGAATATACGATCCAAAACAAATATTTTTTCAATGTAAAATTGTATACCCCTCTTTTACATTTTCTACCCCCTTTCAATCTCTTTAGGGGATGAGTTTTGGGAAATGGTGAAAATATATTTCATTACTTATATTTCTAAGAGTGAGTATGTTACGTTCTAAGAAGGTCAGACGAACGAAAAACATATTTTTCCAATATAAATTGTACCTTATTTTTACCTCTTTAGGGGTTGAATATTGGAAAATCGTTTTTCAGTTTACTCCTACATGTGGTGGTAACCCTGAAAATTTCAAATCTTTAGCTATTATAGTATCGATTATACACTGATTATTCAAGTTTGACTGGGTAAGTAGTTTAATGGCGTTAAAATCAAATTTTTGAAAAATTCTTTCTTCGTGCACCTTGACATTGTTGTAAGAAGGTACCTTGAAAATTTCAAGTCTAGCTATAATAATATTGGTTGTATGTTGATTATTAAATTTGAACTGGGTAAGTAGCCTAATGGCATCAAAATCAAATTTTTGCAAAATCCTTTCTTTGTGCACCTTGAAATTGTAAAACGATACCTTGAAAATTTCAAGTCTCTAGCTATAATAGTATTGGCTGTATGTTGATTATTAAATTTGGACTGGGTAAGTAGTTTAATGGTGTCAAAATTAAATTTTTGCAAAATCCTTTCTTAGTGCACCTTGACATTGTTGTAAGAAGATACACTGAAAATTTGAAGAGTCTAGCAATAATAGTAGACTTTACGTTGTTTATTAAATTTGGACTGGGTAAATAGTTTAATGGAATTAAAATCAATTTTTTGCAAAATCCTTTCTTAGTGCATGTCTACATGGTACCATAAATGCACCCTGAAAATTTCAAGTCGCTAGCTAAAATAGTTTGGTCTCTGCGTTGATTATGAATCAGTCAGTCAGTCAGGACTTCCATCTTTTATATATTAAGATTATATAATATTAAAGTAAATTATGGGTTCATAGCTTGAAAAATTCCAGGATTATTTTTGTTTGAAAGTTAAAAGCACATCACACTATGAATTACGTATATGAGGATGTTCCTTGACAATTATTTGGTTGACTGTGAAAATATACAACTGGTATAAAAAATTAGCAATAAATTAAATTAAAAAGGACCAACCTATGTATGGGCTTTTTGCTCCCCCCCCTTTAGGTCATTTTTTGTATATATTTTTATATATAATAGGAATTTGGAAAATGTATAATACATACATATTTCTAAAAATTTATGTTTCAAAATATGTCATCTCACATGCACACACACACACACACACATACACAAATATATATTTATTTATTATTATTATTATTCATATATAGATAAACTATTTTTGATACCTAGTACAAGTTATTGTAGTTTACTGAGTTCGTTACTTTTCTTCCTTCCAGCATCAGTGGATTTATTTACGTAATTTTTTTTACAGACTTCTTTTTATTTAAAGATTTCATCCTCATAAATGGTCGGGTATGGACGTGACAGGATATGGTAAATTCACCAACTGAAGAATAATTATTATTTAGTTTGTCTGTCAGATTTTTCATCACACCTTTTTCTTTATTTAGCCCATTCTCGCCATATTTCAAAAAGTCCCTTTCCATTTTTACCACGACGTTCAACCGTTCTTTAGTAGGATACATAAGGTTAATTTTTGACAAAGTTGACAGCCAATCCATTTGATTATTATGGCGCTTATTTGTTGGATGACCATATTCAAAAGTTGAGAAGATTTTTTTTCTTGAATATACACTATATAGCCAGGCATCATCTTCAGTAGATCAGAGTTCTCCTGTAGATCACACTTCACATCATCTTCAAGTCATTTAAGGCTCCTCCTCTTCGTCGGATTATCTGAAAAAATATTCTTAAACTTAGTAACATTGCTTTGTAAAACCACATTTTTATTTTTAACCAAGGCAAGTTCTTGTAATGCAAGTTGAATTTGTTCCTTCAAAAGTAAATTTTCATTTCTTAAACATTTCATTTCATCTACAGAGGCATTACTTACAAGGATATTTGTATTAAAATTACCGACTATGGAAGGGTGGGTTTCATTTACAGAATTACATGTTACAATTGCACTGTCGTTTCAATTTACAGGTGATTTTCCTGGTAGATTTCCATTGGACTCATCAATAATTTTTTAAAATGTTTTTTGGTTTTCACGTTTTTTAATCCTTGTAGTTCGTTCAGAATCAACACATTTATTTTCAACGGTGGAAATGTTAAAAAACGCAGAATGGCACCAGATTTCAGCTGTTTTTTAGGTTTTGTATTTAGTAATTCGGATTTAAAATCTCTTTCAAAATCATCGTCATTAAAATGAAGTGAACAGACTTTAACATTATCAAAATTAAAATGATGTGCTCGTTTACACGCATGAATCCACACTTTTCTCAAGTCTTCATCTTTTGGAATTCTATGAAATGTAATTCCTTTCCCTTTACAATTCTTATCATTAATGTAAGATTATTTTTTTATTTACTAGAGGAAAGGCTAGTTCAACCCCAGGCACTGCGATCAACTGACATATTGTGCAACTTACCTCTTAAAATACCTAGTTCAGCAGATTGGTAACCCCTAATAAGTTCCAATAAGTACCCACTGACTAGCTCACTCTGCTGAAGATCCCTGGGGTCTTGGAAACCAAAAACCCCTAGCCTCCTACTATCTTCACAGGGCATGAAGAGTTGTCAAAAGCTCCCTCAATATCTAAAAAGACACCGAGGGCGTATTCTTTGGTCTCTAGAGTCCCTTCCAATCTATAAACCAAATTATGAAGTGCACTCTCACAACCTTTCCCTGATTGGTAGGCATATTGACTGACCTGTAGAGGAATCACCAAAATGCTATATTTCATGCCCATTTATAGTAATGAAAAATATAAAAATGATGGAAATACCAGAAGATCAAAAAAAAATTATCTATATCTTTACCACTAGGGTTTACTATTGCACAAAAATTACAAAATCATTTTTTTCTTTGTAAAATGTTTTACTTAATGTTTATATACTTAATGTTTATTTAAAGGTATTTATTAGTTTTTGGGAATTCTACTAAAGTAACGGTTTTAACAATTTCTTAGTTTTATTATGTATGCTATTGTTGAATTGCAATGTATTAAACCGTGGAAGATTAAATTTATTATGATAAGCTATGATTTTAAGCAATTTTTTATGAAACTATATTGTGATGTGATATTGCAGTTTCCTTTTGTAAAGTATGCTAGATTTACAAAATTCGATTCATGTGCCAACGTCACCACCAAGGTACAGCTAATGCACGTTATCTTATAATCGACTCTTTCAAGTTATATAAAAAACCAAGTCAGGTTATTATTTTTTTTTAAGTATATTGTTTTCATTAATAATAACACACAATTAATAATTTTCGTGATTAAAAACATTATCTACTTTCATTTTGAGGTTAGGTTATGTTTATCATTATTATTTTCATATTTTTTAACTTTCTATTGTTTCTGCAGTTTTATATTTTGTATTATTAATATTGCACATATAATACGCATTTTGGTGCAAAACAAAAACTAACCTAATCGAAAGTATTGTGTTAAAGTTACTAACCTTGTAGTAACTGTTATGGTGGATATAAAGCAGCTAGAGTATGCTTATGAAATCGTGTGCTCCGTACAGTGTAGATGGCAATGACGTCTCAAAATCGGTAAAAATGCATTTTAGGCAACTTTTTCAATTTTGCACCAAAAAGCTTGGTACTAGTGGTAGGACCATCGTGAACCAAGAATTTTGTTTTAAATATACATTATTCTGAATATTATGATAAAAAAATTTTTGTGGAGATTCAAACATTGTCATACAGATTTTTTGAAAATTGCTTGTATGAAATAATTTATATCTTATATAATCATATGCAATAATAGTAATGTATATGTATATCATATAAAATATAAGATGTATCACTGAATAGTACAATTATTACATAAACTATATTTCAGAATTTTTGTGGTTATTGTTTATAACACACTAATAGCAGTGTAATTACTATTATTATTATTTATTTTTCACAAATATTTACATCCAACAATTTTGTGTACATGTAGTCAACTCATAGTGTTAGGTTTTTATGCACAACTGTTTTTAAAAAGAAGTTGCCTGTTCATGTATCATTCATGTTCTATACAAAACCATAATCGGTTTTTCATGCACAACTTTGTTATTTAGATTCTTCACACACAAGTGAGTTAGTTAGGTTCTTAAGTTGGTTTTTTTTCATTCTATTGTTTTACATGATTAATAACATGCATTTAATTAATCGTTTTTGCTTTGAAAAACACGTTACCTACATTACATGTGCAGTACTGATTTTGAGGTTATGCAAATCACTATTCTTTTT
The DNA here is from genome assembly GCA_022606455.1 of Callitettix versicolor. Lineage (NCBI taxonomy): Eukaryota > Metazoa > Arthropoda > Insecta > Hemiptera > Cercopidae > Callitettix > Callitettix versicolor. Next base: position 63,228,600 of record CM040182.1, on the reverse strand, counting down.
AAACTTCCCATTGTTTCCACACTTTTATATTTTGTAGTATTACTAATGGTTATGCAATAAATAGTTTTTATTGCAAATTTATTAATTATGAAACAAAGAACCATTCGGCACAGCTGTTTTTAAAAAGAAGTTGCCTCTTCATGTATCATTAATGTTCTATACCAAACCATAATCGGTTTTTCATGCACAACCTTGTTATTTAGATTCTTCACACACAAGTGAGTTAGTTAGGTTCTTAAGTTGGTTTTTTTTTCATTCTATTGTTTTACATGATTAATAACATGCATTTAATTAATCGTTTTTGCTTTGAAAAACATGTTACGTACATTACATGTGCAGTACTGATTTTGAGGTTATGCAAATCACTATTCTTTTTAAACTTCCCATTGTTTCCACACTTTTATATTTTGTAGTATTACTAATGGTTATGCAATAAATAGTTTTTATTGCAAATTTATTAATTATGAAACAAAGAACCATTCGGCACAGCTGTTTTTAAAAAGAAGTTGCCTCTTCATGTATCATTAATGTTCTATACCAAACCATAATCGGTTTTTCATGCACAACCTTGTTATTTAGATTCTTCACACACAAGTGAGTTAGTTAGGTTCTTAAGTTGGTTTTTTTTTCATTCTATTGTTTTACATGATTAATAACATGCATTTAATTAATCGTTTTTGCTTTGAAAAACATGTTACGTACATTACATGTGCAGTACTGATTTTGAGGTTATGCAAATCACTATTCTTTTTAAACTTCCCATTGTTTCCACACTTTTATATTTTGTAGTATTACTAATGGGTAATAAATAATGGGCAATAAATAGTTTTTATTGCAAATTTGTTAATTATGAAACAAAGAACCATCCGGCCTTTACACGGAATGAATTGTGAAACAAGATGGCTTTTGAAATGAAATAAATCATAACACACCTCAAAATGAAGAAAGGATTTTACACGTTTTAGTGAAATAAAAATAATGTGTTAATAAAATAATTAAAATGTTTAATAGAATTAAAAATTTATTTTATGTATTATTTAATATTCATATTATAATATTATTAAATATGATAATATTTAATATTTAATAATATAAATCTTACTTTTTACCCAATATGAATCTACTTTTCACATAAGGAAAGCAATTTTTGAAATGCTTATTCAATACCAACAATTTTTTAAAAATTGCTGTGGCAACAATTTTTGAGTCCTCCACATTTTTCATTATAATATTCAGAATAAAGTATATTATAAAAATAATAATAATATTAAAAAGTTCTTGAATCACGATGGTCATGCTATTCGGCACAACTACCAAAAGCTGTATTATATGTCCAATATTAATAATTCGAACAACAGGAAATAGAAAAAATGAAAAAAAATATACATAATCTAAAAATAACTAGCACACGAAAGTAGGTAACATGTTTTTCATTACGAAAATGATATTAATAATGAAAAAAATATAAACTTCTTTAAAGAAAACAATCTAACAATTCAGTTTTTGGGTGTTTGTCTAATTCAACTCGGTTTTTGGGTGTTAACTTAATGACTCGGTTGTTGGGTTTTTTACCTAACTCGATTTGGTTTTTGGGTATGTACTTAACTATCCCAGTTGTTCGGTATATAACTCGTGTAAAATCTGCTAACCTTATAATGAATCTTACTGCAGCGAATATAAAGCAACTGTGCTGATTTGTAAAATGATGAAATTTTTTGCTTATAATTACCAAATACGATTCAAATTTTTCTAAATATCCATGAAGTGGTTTATTATTGAATGAAAAATATTTTTGTGTGGAAGATCAAATTTCTTATGGTAAGTTATGGTTTTATGCAATTATTAGAAATATATTATGATGTCATCATTACTGTTTAGATCGTGTGGAGCATAATAGATTTACTACATCAAAATCGCTGACATAGGCTTTCTCAAGGTATTCTGGTCAGTGCATTCTCAAGGTCAGTGCATTCTGGTAGGAATACAGTCTTGTTGATTTTCTTATAAATCAGTAAAAATCATGCCAATTTAAAGATTCGTATTCATGTTACAAGTGCGGCATTAATGTGAAATTGATAAGGAAACATTAAACTTTAAATACAACCAGCGTGCGCATGTAGTAAGCAAAAGGCAAAACCGTAATAATTTTGGTTTTTCACTCAAATTGTGTGGTTATGAACATGTATTTACTTAATCATTTTATAGTGAAAAACAGGTTACCAACTAATTTGATACGGTAGTGATTTTTAGCTTTTGGATGTCACTTATTTTCGATTTTTTTCTAACGTCCCGTAGTTTTCACAATTTTATATTTTGTATTATTATTATTAGCAGTACCGGTAGTAGTAGTAGTAGGAAGGTGTTTTGGTGCAAAAATTACAAAACTGACAAATCACCCAAAGCTGGAGATTTACTAGATTTTGAAATAATATCAAAGATGTGTTAAAGTTTAGTATCAGTACTCATTTCAAGGTTCCTGGTATTGTAATCATTATTAGTTATGGTATTATTAATAAAGATAGTACTTATCTTGGAACGGAAGAAGAGGCTGAAACGCTAGTCTCTCAATAGTGATATTGGACTTGGAGGTGTATGGACTGATTAAAGTGCTCCAATGAGGGCGTAAACTATTAAAAAAAAAGAAGTTATTACTTGTAATATACATACATTGTAATAATATTTGTATATAAGTAGGTCTGCATTTTTATATTTCTTATCACACTGTACAAAGAACGGAAAATGCAGCTAGTAATCATTGAAACAATATTAATTATGAAATACATAAAAACTCATTAATTTACAGGGTTATGTATTAGCATATACAGAGTAATGTGAATTTGTCCAATGTTGAAATTTAGAATGGTGCTTTCCTCCACTAAAATTAAAGAAGATAGTGCTACTAGTTTTATCTCCTTAATTTTAATATCTTCTTAACTTCTCGAAGTTACCACCTTGCCTACTGTCTACAGAATTATTTTTTTTATATTGTTTTGAAATTATTAATTAAATGTGTTTTGCATTCAGTATTTCATTTATTTACCGAATATTACCAAAAATGCGTAATTTTATTGTTGTATGTGTGTTTGTGTGTGTGTGTGTGTGTGTGTGTGTGTGTGTGTGTGTGTGTGTGTGTGTGTGTGTGTGTGTGTGTGTGTGTGTGTGTGTGTGTGTGTGTGTGTGTGTGTGTGTGTGTGTGTGTGTGTGTGTGTGTGTGTGTGTGTGTGTGTGTGTGTGTGTGTGTGTGTGTGTGTGTGTGTGTTATGTGTACCGAAAACAAATTTAATAAAAAACAAAATTTAAACTTGACATGGTTTGTCATAGCATAATGATAAAACCCATCAATTTCTGACCATATATAATTCTTTATAGTTTTACACACTACTTTAACAAGCGAGTACTTTCAATAAAACATATTTAAAAAATTCTTCCATGAGTCATGGTTCTACAATAGTAATGTATAAGGCTAAATATGTACGCAGAATACAATCTGATTTTAATTCGAACAGAATATCATGTACTTAATACAAATTAGAATAGATCGTTTTATTGAGCAATAAAAATCATAATAGTAGCATAAACTGAATGCAATTGTTACATTGTGTTTTTGTAGATAAAAGGTATTGTTGAAAGATTTAAGAACTATTGGTAATAAAAATTTTAAAAGTTCGGTTTTATCACAGTCTCAAGGTGAAGTAAATTGTAGCTTATTGCTCCATTACTTCTCCGCAGGGGGGTGCAGACCAGCTGCACCTATTGAGAGGATTTAATGTCCCTCACTGTACCCGAGTGTAACACACAACACTGCATGTATTACTTTAATACTTACACTCACACTTATTTTTAGGGCGGTAATAATTGCCTCAATGTGCTTTTCGCTTTAATAAAAAAAAAAAAAAAAAACTGCATTACTATATATTTAGCAAACAGGTCTGCCTACAATATTCTTTCAATGGTCAGCAGTCGCAATAGTATTTAAAAATGATGAATTGTACTTGAAACACAAATTAATAGAATTATCTATACTTAACACATTCCTTCAAACTTCTATCCTATTAGAATGATACTGTCCTTATAGAGGTATACGGTATAGTATAAAAATTCATTGAGCTAGAAAGAGCAGTTAAAAGAGTTTGCCAGCATGTGCATGGTTTTGTGTGTGTGTGTGTGTGTGTGTGTGTGTGTGTGTGTGTGTGTGTGTGTGTGTGTGTGTGTGTGTGTGTGTGTGTGTGTGTGTGTGTGTGTGTGTGTGTGTGTGTGTGTGTGTGTGTGTGTGTGTGTGTGTGTGTGTGTGTGTGTGTGTGTGTGTGTGTGTGTGTGTGTGTGTGTGTGTGTGTGTGTGTGTGTGTGTGTGTGTGTGTGTGTGTGTGTGTGTGTGTGTGTGTGTGTGTGTGTGTGTGTGTGTGTGTGTGTGTGTGTGTGTGTGTGTGTGTGTGTGTGTGTGTGTGTGTGTGTGTGTGTGTGTGTGTGTGTGTGTGTGTGTGTGCGTGTGTGTGTGCGCGCGCGCAGGCAGACATGAAAAGTACAAAAGATATTTAAGTAAAGAGGGCCAGTTTTAAGACATTAAAAGATTTACCATCATTTCAGAAGTACATAGTGATGTTTTAAATTTATTTGTATTTTTGATTTATGGGAAAGTTGCCTTCATTTGACCTTTTAACCCATTTGTTATAAACTTAAATTTCCTAAATACTTGTGTTAGAAATGGCTGAAATCGAAACTACAAGTAATTCTTTTTATTTATTAAAATTATTAATTTAATGTATGGGATAAATGTGGCTAAAAACTAAACTAAAGAAGTTTTAGGTTATGTTTACCGGAAAAAAATATATGTGTTGAAATTTTAATTTCTAAAAAAAATTTTAAAGAGAAATATTATATATATGTTATTATTCTGATGTTCTTTTTCTTCAAAGGAGTGTATGTGTATTTTTTATAGTTTACCTACTGTTTTACACAAGTGAATGTTCCTAGGTTATTTTCAGAAATTTATACCGTGTCATTTTAGGTTTCCAACATAAAAAAATATAAATAAATTTAATTTTTGTATTTACCGTTTGCAAATTACTTTTTGAAACTTTTGTATATTTTGAAAAAAGTTAAAAAAATTATTTTTATGTGGGCTTGAAAGTTGGTATTTTTAATCCAGGAACTGTGTTTTTTTCTATTCCAAAATGTAATAACTGTTAATTTTTTTTCTTACAATCAGTGAATTGTATATTTATTTGTGAAAAAATGATATGCAACGCATTAAGTTTTAAACATAAATTATATTTTTATTGTAATTTCGAACATAACGATGCACATTAACCAAGGTCTACTGTAAAAGATACAGCGGGGATAGGGTTAAATATTGTCACCAACGTTTTATAGCTAATTGAATGCAGTTTCTGCCGGCTTATTAAGTTTTTGTTAATACTCACACTATGAGACTCGTGGCAAATTTGAAACGATAATAATAATTATCCACAAGTTGACAAAAACAATCACTATACACGTGTAATTACTGATCACACACAAAGAAACTAATCGCATTAAACATCACACGTGACCAACTGAATAAATCATAATTTCCTTTTTCGCAATAGCGCAGTGATCCAATGAAAGCGCCGGTCCTAATAAGGCAACTCTCCCCTATTTGTAAAATAATTATTACACAGGCCTACTGTTTATTGAACCCTGTTAGATGAAATTTCAGGATACGTAAAGGAAACGATTAACACCGGGTAGTTAAAAATTCGTGGAAGTATTAAGTTATATTTTCTGATTATTTAAGATAATTATCTTTATGTAGCGTCATATCACACTACATAAATCATAATTTCCTTTTTCTCGAGTTAGCGTAGTGGTCCAATGAAAGCACCGGTCCTAATAAGGCAACTCTCCCCTATTTGTAAATTAATTATTACACAGGCCTACTATTTATTGAACCCTGATAAATGAAATTTCAGGATACGTAAAGGAAACGATTAATAGCGGGTAGTTAAAAATTCGTGGAAGTATTAAGTTATATTTTCTGATTATTTAAGATAATTATCTTTATGTAGCGTCATATCACACTACATAAATCATAATTTCCTTTTTCCCGAGTTAGCGTAGTGGTCCAATGAAAGCGCCGGTCCTAATAAGGCAACTCTCCCCTATTTGTAAATTAATTATTACACAGGCCTACTGTTTATTGAACCCTGTTAGATGAAATTTCAGGATACGTAAAGGAAACGATTAATACCGGGTAGTTAAAAATTCGTGGAAGTATTAAGTTATATTTTTTGATTATTTAAGATAATTATCTTTATGTAGCGTCATATCACACCACATAAATCATAATTTCCTTTTTCCCGAGTTAGCGTAGTGGTCCAATGAAAGCGCCGGTACTAATAAGGCAACTCTCCCCTATTTGTAAATTAATTATTACACAGGCCTACTGTTTATTGAACCCTGTTAGATGAAATTTCAGGATACGTAAAGGAAACGATTAATACCGGGTAGTTAAAAATTCGTGGAAGTATTAAGTTATATTTTTTGATTATTTAAGATAATTATCTTAAGAGTCATATCACACTACATAAATCATAATTTCCTTTTTCCCGAGTTAGCGTAGTGGTCCAATGAAAGCGCCGGTCCTAATAAGGCAACTCTCCCCTATTTGTAAAATAATTATTACACAGGCCTACTGTTTATTGAACCCTGTTAGATGAAATTTCAGGATACGTAAAGGAAACGATTAACACCGGGTAGTTAAAAATTCGTGGAAGTATTAAGTTATATTTTTTGATTATTTAAGATAATTATCTTAAGAGTCATATCACACTACATAAATCATAATTTCCTTTTTCCCGAGTTAGCGTAGTGGTCCAATGAAAGCGCCGGTACTAATAAGGCAACTCTCCCCTATTTGTAAATTAATTATTACACAGGCCTACTGTTTATTGAACCCTGTTAGATGAAATTTCAGTTTACGTAAAGGAAACGATTAATAGCGGGTAGTTAAAAATTCGTGGAAATATTAAGTTACATTTTTTGATTATTTAAGATAATTATCTTTATGTAGCTTCATGTCACACTATATAAATCATAATTTCCTTTTTCCCGAGTTAGCGTAGTGGTCCAATGAAAGCGCCGGTCCTAATAAGGCAACTCTCCCCTATTTGTAAATTAATTATTACACAGGCCTACTGTTTATTGAACCCTGTTAGATGAAATTTCAGGATACGTAAAGGAAACGATTAATACCGGGTAGTTAAAAATTCGTGGAAGTATTAAGTTATATTTTTTGATTATTTAAGATAATTATCTTTATGTAGCGTCATGTCACACTATCTGAAAAATCCAGCCCAAACAGTGTTGATACAGAAATAAATCTGCCTTACTAACAGAATACGAATATTAACTTTGTTCCTAATTGGTTAATTTAGCGTACATACGGAAAACAAATCTGTATTTTAATACATATTTTGCTTTTAAAGTTTATTTCATTCGGACACAAAATAAAAATTTAAACTTTAGCTTTCTCACAACGAAGCAGTTTCAGTGGTGAAAATGAAATGTCTAAATAGTAGACAAGGACTTCAAAATAAAAGAACCTAATTTTTCATGAAACTGAAACATTCGTAGCTTTATATTTTCGTCGTTTATTATTTTTCAGGTTGTATTTTCACTGTTCGTGGATGCAGCAGACTGTAAGTCTGCATTGATATAAAGCTGAAAATTTTATGAAAATATATAAATTATTTGTTTCTAGACGAGACAAATAAGCAAGTTTCTAATTTTTACTTTTTTCCCCTAATTTTTTTTTTTTAACGTTTGACTATTATGCACACTTGGGCTAATGCAGACGATGGGATGATTTATAGCGTATGAAAATGCCAAGCCCTGGCCGGGAATCAAACCCGGGTCCTCGGGGTGAAAGCCCAGTACGCCTGTCAACTAGGCCACTGAGGCGGCTTTTTCCCCTAATAATGGCTATTCTAATATATATATATATATATATATATATATATATATATATATATATATTGTATTAATTATTGTTTCTTGTACAGTGGTCATATTTTAAACAAATTACATTAGACCTTCGATTATCGGACTTATATGGGGGGGGGGGCATTTCGGATGCAGAGAATTTACGATAATGTAGGTTTTTTGCAAAAAACACTAAAGTGTAGAATGCAGAGAAAAAGTTTTAAAACACACGAGTGCAACAGAATCAGTAAACATGAAACGGGCCTAATCTTTGAAGTGTAAATTATGGCAATAATTTTTTTATGGATCTACTTTACATAAATGTTGGTACACATATGTCTAACTCTAGTAGAAAAGTCGTGGATAAATTACTGTATTGTATTGGAAAAGTCATGAGAGTTTACTGTATTGTAATTTTTACCAAAATGTAAATATAATGCCAGAATACTGTTCGTAAAAGGAGTGTTGTACAGTATAACTTGATAAAACGTTTATTTACCGAGTAAAAAATAACATTATATGTTACTCAAATGTTAATTCAGTATTTAAACGTAAGTTTATTCGAAACTAGACTAAGCAGAGGGTGGAAAGTTTTGACGACGTAAGACTTGTTGCTTTATCTGTAATATTTATTTTACGATTGGAACAGAATTATCAGTTATTTGACGGTAGTTTTCCATACATCTACAATAGGAAAGTTCCTTACATGCCGATGTGAACCTACAGACATTTAAGTTCAAACAATGCACTGCCAAGTTCATTATGGACGAAATGGCCTAAGTAATTTATTTATTGCCTTTATTATTTAGGCAATAAAATTATGATGAATTATTACAGTTAAGTGTAGGCGTAAAGTTCTAAAACTTCGAAGAGTGAAAATAACAAACACTGACGGATTAACGCAATTTTGTGGGGGGGGGTTGATTGTGGCGTAGTTGGTGCGTACTGGGCTTTCACCCCGAGGACCCGGGTTCGATTCCCGGCCAGGGCTTGGCATTTTCATACGCTATAGATCATCCGATCGTTTGCATTAGCCCAAGTGTGCGCAATAGTCGGACGTTAAACATAAAAAAATTAAAAAAAACAAAAAAATTATTTGTTTTTAGACTAGACAAATAAGCAAGTTTCTAATTTTTCCTTTTTTTTTTAACGTTTGACTATTGTGCACACTTGGGCTAATGCAGAGACGATGGGATGATTTATAGCGTATGAAAATGCCAAGCCCTGGCCGGGAATCGAACCGGGTCCTCGGGGTGAAAGCCCAGTACGCCTATCAACTAGGCCACTTAGGCGGCTTTTCCCCCTAATAATAGTTATTCTAATATATATATTATTATTATCTGCGCATAGACCCTGTTGGATCACGCAAAGCACTCCGACTCATGTCTTGTTCCTTCTAATCCTCCACACCTCCCTCATCCTGTCCCCATGGATCCTCTTCCGCTCCTCCGTCCATTTTACCCCTGCTCTCTTTGGGATTTCATTCTCTGGGACCTTCCAACCGAGCTTCTTTCTCCTGTATGCGCGCTATATATATATATATATATATATATATATATATTATTAAGTTAACGCTCCCTGGAGATGGAAATTTTTGAACTAATGCCTTAAAAAACGAGCACTTTTACGCTGTTTTGAGACTTAAAATTTATATAAAATGTGTAAAAAACGTCGATTTTAGTAAACAAATTCACTTAATTTCTTTAAATGCCTAGTTTTTAAAACTTTTACAAAAACTGGCTCCATTTACATAACTGAAAAAAATATAAATTCTATAAGACTATCAACATAAAAGCAAATTAAAGATAAATTATTGAAATAGGTATTAAACACTTTTATAATATAATAGTGTTCACTAAATTGTTGATTTATTGAAGCGTTAGCGTCTTACACTGCTTTGTGCACTTTGTATTTGTCGCCATGGAGTGAATCGGTTTCATCGAGTTAACTACAAAGCGTATGTAACGCTTTATTCGTTATTATATATTGGTAGGTGTGAATAATAAATATTTAAATGCCATTATACTACTTACCCAGTGCAACTGAATTATTTAGTATTCAGTTTTGTGATATGTGTTAACTGTAAGCTACAACAGTGACGTTTTAATATTTTATACTTCTTAATATAATATTTTAAATTTGAAAGTTTATGTGTGTGTTTTTGTTTCTTATTCAATCACACATTAACTACTGGACCGATTGAGATGAAATTTAAAATGAACATGGTTTAGGTACATGAGAAGGACATAGATGTATTCCCGTTTAAAAAATCTGAATCCCTGTTATTATTTATTATAAAATTATTGTTTATAAGCTTACGTTTGCAATGATTTTAATTGAAACAATCTTATAATTCCAAACAACCTGCCTTTCCAAATTAAAATACTGCAGTTTCCATTGAAGTTGGCATTTATAATGACAATTAATAAGTCACAGGCTCAGATATTAAGAGTAGCAGGAATACATTTGGGACTCCGTGCTTCTCCCATGGTCAGTTATAGCATATTCCAATGTCGAATAGCAAAAATCTATGTCTTTGCAAAAAACCATAAAATCGTGTGATATTGTATTTAGAAATATATTAAACCGAAATGAACGTACTCATGATTTTGAAAATCGACTATAAATTTTATTTTGTTGTATAAAATATACAGCCATAACTCGTGATAAGAAGTAGTATTTTTTTTTTTTATTGTGTTTAACGTCCGACTATTGTGCACACTTGGGATAATGCAGACGATGGGATGATTTGTAGCGTATGAAAATGCCAAGCCCTCGCCGGGAATCGAACCCGGGTCCTAGGGATGAAAGCCTAGTACGCTATCCACTAGGCCACCGAGGCGGCTCAAGAAATTCGAACACTGCATTTGTAAGGAAAACAATGAATTAAGGTTATTTAAATAAAAAATGTACTAGAATGATAACCCGTATGAGTGATATGTGAGCGCTGCTGGGGACATCTTGCGGCAGACTGTTCAACTACAGTTAAATCACGGTATATAGACACATTGTATATATACCGTGAGTTAAATATGTAATATTACTGTCTATTTTACCGTACGTCTGCGCCACCTGTCCTTGCAGCTTGCAGCGTTCGTAGCAGCAGTTAGTTCAACTACTTGGACTTTAGCCTCTGATATCGAGCACACTTTTTATAATGGCTGTACTTTTAGTCCGTTTATATTAGAGAAAGAGTCGAGGAGGCTTCTGAAGGGTCCGACAGCCGTCACATTATCTGAATCTAAACTCTGTAGCCTATATACACGAAATTTTGTCCCTAAGTACATAATTACGTTTGTGCACTGAGGTGAGAACAGAGTTAATTGGATATTTTACGTTGTTTTATTTTCTCTTCCTGATAAGAAGTAGTCACTTCTGTCGGCAGTCATGCCACTGCCACTTTTTCTCATAGTCTTTTTGGTGTTGTTGAACTTTAAGGACAAGAGTCAACAATTCTTTGCAGCGATTGTTGCCTGAATATAACTGAAATTTTGATTTTGATTTTATACAGCTATTTTTTTACTAATGTACACTCATTCCGCTTGTAGTAATAATGAGATATTTTTCAAGTTCGTAATGGGCATGATATAAATATCTCACAAAAGAAAATATTGAACATTTATGTAAATTATTGACAAGTGAAAATTACGTAAGTTACGCGTTGAAGGAACAGTCTGGGACCAGCAATAGTGGCTACGCACCGAGTCTTGGACTTGTAAGTCGATTACCGGTCGGGCTTACACAATCTTGTACGATCTCTTTTGTTTTTCTTTGTTATTTACGAATACAAGGAGGTTTCGGCATGATTCCGTAAAATGCAGTAATAAATACACACATAGGCCGATTGAACTTAATACATGAGGGATTTCATTTATAACCACGTTGTCACTGACATCAAACAGAACCCCGCAGGGGGTTGAAGACTAGCTGCACCTATTGAGAGGATTTAGACGTCCCTTCGCGGTACCCGAGTCTAACACACACGTACACTTACAACACTACACTTACTACTAACACTTTACACTGTCACTGACACGTCAAACATAGCCCCGCAGGGGATTGCAGACTAGCTGCACCTATTGAGAGGATTTAGACGTCCCTTCGCGGTACCCGAGTCTAACACACACTCATACTTACAACACTACACTTACGACTAACACTTTACACTGTCACTGACACGTCAAACATAGCCCCGCATGGGATTGCAGACTAGCTGCACCTATTGAGAGGATTTAGACGTCCCTTCGCGGTACCCGAGTCTAACACACACTCACACTTACAACACTACACTTACGACTAACACTTTACACTGTCACTGACACGTCAAACATAGCCCCGCAGGGGATTGCAGACTAGCTGCACCTATTGAGAGGATTTAGACGTCCCTTCGCGGTACCCGAATCTAACACACACTTACACTTACAACATTACACTTACGACTTTAACACTTTACACTGTCATTTATACGTCAAAGCCCTGCAGGGGGTGCAGACTAGCTGCACCTATTGAGAGGATTTAGACGTCCCTTCGCGGTACCCGAGTCTAACACACACTCACACTTACAACACTACACTTACGACTTTAACACTTTACACTGTCACTGACACGTCAAACAAAGCCCCGCAGGTGGGTGCAGACTAGCTGCACCTATTGAGAGGATTTAGACGTCCCTCGCGGTACCCGAATCTAACACACACTTACACCTACAACACTACACTTACGACTAACACTTTACACTGTCACTGACACGTCAAACATAGCCCCGCAGGCGGGTGCAGACTAGCTGCACCTATTGAAAGGATTTAGACGTCCCTTCGCGGTACCCGAGTCTAACACACACTTACACTTACAACACTACACTTACGACTAACACTTTACACTGTCACTGACACGTCAAACAAAGCCCCGCAGGGGGTTGCAGACTAGCTGCACCTATTGAGAGGATTTAGACGTCCCTTCGCGGTACCCGAATCTAACACACACTTACACTTACTACATTACACTTACGACTTTAACACTTTAAACTGTCATTGACACGTCAAAGCCCCGCAAGGGGTGCAGACTAGCTGCACCTATTGAGAGGATTTGACGCTCTTCGCGGTACCCGAGTCTAACTCACACTTACACCTACAACACTACACTTACGATTTTAACACTTTACACTGTCACTGACACGTCAAACATAGCCCCGCAGGTGGGGTGCAGACTAGCTGCACCTATTGAGAGGATTTAGACATCCCTTCGCGGTACCCGAGTCTCAAACACACATACACTTACAACATTACACTTACGACTTTAACACTTTAAACTGTCATTGACACATCAAAGCCCCGCACGGGGTGCAGACTAGCTGCACCTATTGAGAGGATTTAGACGTCCCTTCGCGGTACCCGAGTCTAACACACTTAGACCTACAACACTACACTTACGACTAACACTTTACACTGTCATTGACACGTCAAAGCCCCGCACGGGGTGCAGACTAGCTGCACCTATTGAGAGGATTTAGACGTCCCTTCGCGGTAACCGAGTCTAACACACACTTACACCTACAACACTACACTTACACCTTTAACACTTTACACTCACACTTACATTTACACTCACACTTACATTTAGGGTGGCGATTATAGTCTCAATGTGCTTTTCGCCTTAAAATACAAAGAAAACAAAACAAAAAAAACAAAGAAACTCGTAAGAATTGACTTGTCACAATTCACAAAGAAAAATGTTTATAACATCGATACGCGTAATAAGAAAGAACTATAAAATGACACAAAGCCTGCAGAGTACAGTACTTGTGAGTGGAGGACGGTCACGGTTGTTTATAAACTAAAATCTTGTACTGTTACTGAAGTGTAGGAAAGAATGTTTTGTCTTCAATTTCTTGGAAATCGAGTTGTGTTTCGTCTATACACACAAATAGGCCTATAAATACCACAAAACCCCTGATCTGAACAGACGGATGTATAATTTATTGTTATTTCCTAGTGATGGGTTGGGGTAAAAGAAACCGAACTGCTTTTAACTTTTTTGTCAAACAGTTCCACGTGATCGTCCGTTTGCCCGTTCGTCCAGCGAAATTGTCATAATTTCATTAATCAGAGCAGTTCAAATATTTTGAAGTTGTGTGGGTTGGTACGCCGTTGAAAAATACAAGTTTTCGAATTCCCACTACTGTGCGCCATCTTGAAAAAACGCGAAATTTTCGTAATTTAACTAATTTTTAAAAAAAGGTCCAAACGTATTGAACTGACAAAAAAACTTGTAAATATATTTTTTTAAACTGGAGTAAATCATGTACAGTTCGAAACCAAAACGAAATTTCTGCCTGTAATACTTAGCCGAGAGCATTTTGAATTTACAGAATTTTTGTCTAAACAGTTAAAAATACAGATTTTCGTCGGTTTTTACTCAATAGCAAGTCCTAAGACAAAATCTGACAATAACATCTGTAGTAAAGGTTTCACTCTTCTCTCTCCCTCCTAACCCCCCCCACCCACTTGTTGGCACTAATACGCAGGGTCTGTGGAGGGGTGAGACCGCTCCCAATTATCAATCTGCAAGGGAAGTTCGGATATAGCACTGAATAAAATATTTGGGTATCGATACAATACAGAAAAGTAATATCGATACTTCGATGTATGTGTAAGGTTTTTTTAATAAAATGTTTGGGTATCAATACAATACAGAAAAGTAATATCGATACTTCGATGTATGTGTAAGGTTTTTTTAATAAAATATTTGGGTATCGATACAATACAGAAAAGTAATATCGATACTTCGATGTATGTGTAAGGTTTTTTTAATAAAATATTTGGGTATCGATACAATACAGAAAAGTAATATCGATACTTCGATGTATGTGTAAGGTTTTTTTAATAAAATATTTGGGTATCGATACAATACAGAAAAGTAATATCGATACTTCGATGTATGTGTAAGGTTTTTTTAATAAAATGTTTGGGTATCAATACAATACAGAAAAGTAATATCGATACTTCGATGTATGTGTAAGGTTTTTTTAATAAAATATTTGGGTATCGATACAATACAGAAAAGTAATATCGATACTTCGATGTATGTGTAAGGTTTTTAATAAAATATTTGGGTATCGATACAATACAGAAAAGTAATATCGATACTTCGATGTATGTGTAAGGTTTTTTTAATAAAATGTTTGGGTATCAATACAATACAGAAAAGTAATATCGATACTTCGATGTATGTGTAAGGTTTTTTTAATAAAATATTTGGGTATCGATACAATACAGAAAAGTAATATCGATACTTCGATGTATGTGTAAGGTTTTTTTAATAAAATGTTTGGGTATCGATACAATACAGAAAAGTAATATCGATACTTCGATGTATGTGTAAGGTTTTTTCCCATTCACTTCCGTTTCAAGATGGTGGCATCTGTTTTAGCGTTTACGGATTTACTCGGCTTCAGCCAAACGCACTGTTTTGAAATAAGGTACAAAGATAACTCGTGTACAGCTCGAAAGATGTACGGTCAGATATTTTCCTATACACTTCCGTTTCAAGATGGTGGCATCTGTTTTAGCGTTGACGGATTTACTCGGCTTCGGCCAAACGCGCTGACCGATTGTTTTGAAATAAGGTACAAAGATAACTCGTGTACAGCTCGAAAGATGTATGGTCAGATATATTTCCTACACACTTCCGTTTCAAGATGGTGGCATTTGTTTTAGCGTTGACGGATTTACTCGGCTTCGGCCAAACGCACTGACCTATTGTTTTGAAATAAGGTACAAAGATAACTCGTGTACAGCTCGAAAGATGTACGGTCATTTTCTTCTACACTTCCGTTTCAAGATGGTGGCATCTGTTTTAGCGTTGACGGATTTACCCGGCTTCGGCCAAACGCACTGACCTATTGTTTTGAAATAAGGTACAAAGATAACTCGTGTACAGCTCGAAAGATGTATGGTCAGATATTTTCCTACACACTTCCGTTTCAAGATGGTTGCATCTGTTTTAGCGTTGACGGATTTACTCGGCTTCGGCCAAACGCACTGACCTATTGTTTTGAAATAAGGTACAAAGATAACTCGTGTACAGCTCGAAAGATGTACGGTCAGATATTTTCCTACACACTTCCGTTTCAAGATGGTTGCATCTGTTTTAGCGTTGACGGATTTACTCGGCTTCGGCCAAACGCACTGACCTATTGTTTTGAAATAAGGTACAAAGATATCTTGTGTACAGCTCGAAAGATGTATGGTCAGATATTTTCCTACACACTTCAGTTTCAAGATGGTTGCATCTGTTTTAACGTTGACGGATTTACTCGGCTTCGGCCAAACGCACTGACCTATTGTTTTGAAATAAGGTACAAAGATATCTTGTGTACAGCTCGAAAGATGTATGGTCAGATATTTTCCTACACACTTCAGTTTCAAGATGGCGGCATCTGTTTTAGCGTTGACGGATTTACTCGGCTTCGGCCAAACGCACCGACCTATTGTTTTGAAATAAGGTACAAAGATATCTTGTGTACAGCTCGAAAGATGTATGGTCAGATATTTTCCTACACACTTCAGTTTCAAGATGGTTGCATCTGTTTTAACGTTGACGGATTTACTCGGCTTCGGCCAAACGCACTGACCTATTGTTTTGAAATAAGGTACAAAGATATCTTGTGTACAGCTCGAAAGATGTATGGTCAGATATTTTCCTACACACTTCAGTTTCAAGATGGCGGCATCTGTTTTAGCGTTGACGGATTTACTCGGCTTCGGCCAAACTCACTGACCTATTGTTTTCAGATAAGGTACAAAGATAACTCGTGTACAGCTCGAAAGATGTACGGTCAGATATTTTCCTATACACTTCCGTTTCAAGATGGTGGCATCTGTTTTAGCGTTGACGGATTTACTCGGCTTCGGCCAAACGCACTGACTTATTGTTTTGAAATAAGGTACAAAGATAACTCGTGTACAGCTCGAAAGATGTATGGTCAGATATTTTCCTACACACTTCCGTTTCAAGATGGTGGCATTTGTTTTAGCGTTGACGGATTTACTCGGCTTCGGCCAAACGCAACTGACCGATTGTTTTGAAATGAGGTACAAAGATAACTCGTGTACAGCTCGAAAGATGTACGGTCATTTTCCTATACACTTCCGTTTCAAGATGGTGGCATCTGTTTTAGCGTTGACGGATTTACCCGGCTTCGGCCAAACGCACTGACCGATTGTTTTGAAATAAGGTACAAAGATAACTCGTGTACAGCTCGAAAGATGTATGGTCAGATATTTTCCTACATACTTCCGTTTCAAGATGGTAGCATCTGTTTTAGCGTTGACGGATTTACCCGGCTTCGGCCAAACGCACTGACCTATTGTTTTGAAATAAGGTACAAAGATAACTCGTGTACAGCTCGAAAGATGTATGGTCAGATATTTTCCTACACATTTCAGTTTCAAGATGAGGAACTTATATACACTTCCTATATACGTTCCGTTTCACCTATACACTCCTATTTAACGGTGAGAGTAGTTGCTGGCTGTTTCTTTAACACTGGCTGAATGGCAAGACCTACTATAATTTTGAAAATAGCGTAAAATTTCCAAAAAAAGTTTGTCCATTTAACGTGTTTAGTAAATATAACGGTTACTGTTTAAATTGGCGGAAGATGATAGCGCGTCAGTGCGCTGTCGTGAAGCGCTGTCGTGAAGCGCTCGTATATTAATTAAGGATGTATGATTGCATATGTTAATTAAGAATATCCTGTTATTAATTACAGTTTGAACTACTACTACTGTAATGTACAAAGACAACAAAGTATATTAAGAAAAGCAACAATGCACTCCTGACAGTCGTATAAAAGTTGTGGGTGTTTCAAAAAGAAACTAATAAATTTGTTTTTACCCTGGTTGATGTACTGCCAGGTAGGGATGGGTATTTCTGCTATTTTTACAAAATATCAACGAACTGTTTGTTGGAAAAAAATAACTGTTTGGAAAAACAGTTGGAAAAAACAGGTTTAGAAAACTGAAACTCGAAGTTGTATTAGCAGCTAAAACATAAGCACAAATGTTCAGTTTTCTGACTACTTTTTCATTCCCATTACCACCATGTTCTTAACTGTTTTTGTGTGTAAAGCATTTAGAAAAAAATAATCCTTAAGTGTAGTAATAATTAAATTACATTCTCAAAACGTGATATATATGTATGCAATGACCTTTTTTTTTACTTTTTATATTTACAAAATGCAATGAATTTCTAATAGAAACATTCTTTTTTTTTACTTAAAAATTAAATAGTCCTTTGCATATTTACTGAAATGCAAACAATTTATAATATTTTTAGTTGATTAAAAAATATTGATGATTGATAATAAATATAAAATATACGTTTACATAAAATTAGGTTATGTATTTACAAAATGTGATATGTTACTGTCATATTTTTATTTGGGAGAAAGTAGGTTTTCACTTTTCAACACTGAAAAAAGTAACCTTAATAAGTACAATATAGTAATAAGAACATAGGCCAATTGTGTTCAAATAAAATTAGCTCTAAATAGCAAAATTATAGGTTATTAACATTAGGTTATTATAGGTTATTACAAATGTCCTTTCAAATTAGTCACACTGAATTTATAAGATAAGGCTTGTTTACATATATTGCAAAAAGCCTTTTCATTCTCAGCCTTAAAAAATAGTTTAAAATTATACTTCTTTGACGGTTAGCCATAATTTTAAAACATGTGACACTAAAAGATTTGATTATGTTTAGCCTATATTTCGCAAAATTTTAGAAAAAGTACTAAAATAACCTAAAATTATTCAAAATATATACAAGAGATAGAAAATGTGAATTTTAAAAAGTCCACACATCCAATAAATAATTAAAAACTATACACGTAATTCTAAAAACATAAAAAAGTAAAAGAAAACTTTCAAAATTGTCCACTAAATATTTTTAAATTTCTAAACACAAAGTAAACTACGGAAAAAACTAATATAAAACACAATTATGGCTGATTTAACAGTTTAAAAAATGTTTGAACAACAAATTTTACATTTAAAACTTTCAAACAACTCGCAACAAAATAGAGATAAACGTTGACAACGCCCAAAACAGTTTTTACTTCACTACAAGCATCAAGCAACAAGAAACTTTGAAATAAAGGGAAAAAGCATAAAAACAGGTTGACGAAAAGTAGCAGGAAAACAGTTAGCAGAAAAACAGCAGGAAAAAAGTTTTAGCGCTTGCAGCAACGTTCGAATAGAACGTGGGTGTTGAAGTCCCAACAGCTGTTCCTTGTTTAACCAATCACGAACCAGTCCAAATCAAACTGCTTGTTTCCGTTTGGAAAAGCAGTTTGTTTTTCGTTTATTGAATAGCAGTTTTTTTAACAGTTTGGTATTTTCTTACACACCTCTACTGTCAGGAGTAACTACGTTATTGCTTTTTTAATATATTTTGTGGTATTTGCCCGTTACAGTATTAGTAGTTGAAGCAGTAGACCTTACAGTATAATCTTAACATACACAATTATATCTATGTTCAGTGTAATGATCTGCCTTCCCTAGCTTCGTCAATTCTACTTTCGTTGACGCGTTTCGGAGAACCTCCATCTTCAAAAACTATATCTATAATATTATTATTATTATCTGCGCATAGACCCTGTTGGATCACGCAAAGCACTCCGACTCATGTCTTGTTCCTTCTAATCCTCCACACCTCCCTCATCCTGTCCCCATGGATCCTCTTCCGCTCCTCCGTCCATTTTACCCCTGCTCTCTTTGGGATTTCATTCTCTGGGACCTTCCAACCGAGCATCTTTCTCCTGTATGCGCGCCTGTCTTCAACATCTGTTGAGTCTATTCCTGCGTCATGTAGGTCTATTCTGACTTGTGCGATCCACGACGTTGTTGATTTGACACCTTATATATACTTAAGGATTCTGTTGGCAAGTCTCGTTGTTGGGAGTCTACTGATGTGTCCATAGAACCGAAGCCTCCTTCTTCTGATATCTGCTGCCAGGTTCGATATCTTCTCTGTGGTCTTCCGGGAGTGCAACCTGTATCCATCTTCTGTTAATCTCGGGCCAAGGATCTTCCTCAAGATTTTGCATTCTTCCTTCAAAATACCCTCCATGGTAGCTTTTGTGTGAAATGCTAGCGTCTCGCTAGCGTCTTTGGTATTTTATTTATTTATTTATTTATTTAAATTCTAGTTGTATTTATATATCTTTTATTTTTGATTGAATAACTACTGTGTTTGTGTATTTTGTATTAGGTATTTCTTTTTTGGTTATTTTTTGTAGAATGGAATATATAGGCCTATGTGATGATATTAATAGAGGGCGTTTTATTTATCTTGTTTCTATAATTATTTTGTCAATAATTTTTTTAAAATTATAAGTCCTAATTTAATTAGAATTTTATTGGGTTGAGGTGGCTTAGGGTTGGTTTCTTATTGTTTAGTAATTTATTATCAGAATTATAAATCTTTTAATGTTGGTGTATTAACATGTATTGTATAAATTTCCTCCATGTAGACAAGGAGTATAGGTATAGTTTTTGAAGATGGAGGTTCTCCGAAACGCGTCAACGAAAGTAGAATTGACGAAGCTAGGGAAGGCAGATAATTATACTGAACATAGTGATAATAATCCTGACAGAAAAGAAGAATATAAAAAGAATACACAATTATAGGCCTAGTAGCGCTTCACGACAACTCATTGATGGGGTGGTATTATTTTCCGCCATTTTAACCGTTATATTTACTAAACACGTTAACTGCACCAGCTTTTTTTTTGAAATTGTATGCTCTTTCGATCATGCGGTCAAAACGATGATAGGTATTCCTTTCAACCAGTGTTAAGGAAATAGTCAACAACTACTCTCATCGTTATATCTTGAAACGGAAAAGTATTTGACCATACATCTTTCGAGTTGTACACAAGTTATCTTTATACTTTATTTCTGAACAATCGGTCAGTGTATTTGACCAACGCTGAGTACATCGGTCAACGTTAAAACACATGCCGCCATCTTGAAACGGAAGTGAATGGAAAAAATCTTACACGTACGTTGAAGTATCGATATTGTTTTCCTATATTTTATC
Organism: Callitettix versicolor; assembly: GCA_022606455.1. Taxonomy (NCBI): domain Eukaryota; kingdom Metazoa; phylum Arthropoda; class Insecta; order Hemiptera; family Cercopidae; genus Callitettix; species Callitettix versicolor. The sequence continues at coordinate 63,207,534 of CM040182.1, read as the reverse complement.
GGTGCCAAATATCTTCCCGGATGTGATGTCGGAACGCCCCTTGCCAGTCGAAATTGCCGTAGGTACTTTGTCATCGTTTACTTACTGACAGCAAAAACCGAAAAAAAATTGTATTTTTAACAATTTAGAGAAAAATTTTGAAAATTCAAAATGCTCTATCTCGGGAAATTTCGTTTTGGTTTCAAACAGTAGACAATTTACTCGGTTAAAAAAAAAATTTTACAAGTTTTTTTTGTCAGATTTAGGCGTTGTGGTACGTTGCCCAAATACACCACCTCTACATTTTGATGTTCACAGAGCCTTGCTGCATGTTTTCCAGTGTACCATTTTCCCTCTTCGGCCACTAAAGGCACCTTCAAATCCCGATGGATATCTTCAGTCTCCTCACTTGTGGTACGTTGCCCAAATACACCACCTACATTTTAATGTTCACAGAGCCTTGCTGCATGTTTTCCAGTGTACCATTTTCCCTCTTCGGCCACTAAAGGCACCTTCAAATCCCGATGGATATCTTCAGTCTCCTCGCTTGTGGTACGTTGCCCAAATACACCACCTCTACATTTTGATGTTCACAGAGTCTTGCTGCATGTTTTCCAGCGTACCATTTTACCTCTTCGGCCACTAAAGGCACCTTCAAATCCCGATGGATATCTTCAGTCTCCTCGCTTGTGGTACGTTGCCCAAATACACCGCCTCTACATTTTGATGTTCACAGAGCCTTGCTGCATGTTTTCCAGCGTACCATTTTACCTCTTCGGCCACTAAAGGCACCTTCAAATCCCGATGGATATCTTCAGTCTCCTCGCTTGTGGTACGTTGCCCAAATACACCGCCTCTACATTTTGATGTTCACAGAGCCTTGCTGCATGTTTTCCAGCGTACCATTTTACCTCTTCGGCCACTAAAGGCACCTTCAAATCCCGATGGATATCTTCAGTCTCCTCGCTTGTGGTACGTTGCCCAAATACACCACTTCTACATTTTGATGTTCACAGAGCCTTGCTGCATGTTTTCCAGCGTACCATTTTACCTCTTCGGCCACTAAAGGCACCTTCAAATCCCGATGGATATCTTCAGTCTCCTCGCTTGTGGTACGTTGCCCAAATACACCACCTCTACATTTTCATGTTCACAGAGCCTTGCTGCATGTTTTCCAGCGTACCATTTTACCTCTTCGGCCACTAAAGGCACCTTCAAATCCCGAGGGATATCTGCATCTCGTTCCCATTAACCAACAAGAATTATATAATTCATTATATATATATTCACTTTAGGCGTTTTTTTGGTAAATAGAGAAAGTTTGAAAATTTATCTCTTTTCAAGATGGCGGCGCCCGCCGTGGTGGGAAGAATTTCGAAAACTTGTATTTTCAACAGTGTACCAACCAATATAACATAGAAAATTTGAGATAATTACACTGGACTCTGTGTATCTGACTGATTTGACGCTGAGCACGGCCCAGCGCAGCCGATTTTTAACTTTCTGACAATAAAATACAGTTTTTTAAAAAATAACACCAGTGCATACGGATTAACGAAATTTCAGCTGTTATTTTCGTGCAAAAACTTGTCAAGAAAGTCAATAACTACATATTTTTTTTTTTTTGTGTTTAACGTCCGACTATTGTGCACACTTGGGCTAATGCAGACGGTGGGATGATTTTATAGTGTATGACAATGCCAAGCCCTCGCCGGGAATCGAACCCGGGTCCTCGGGGTGAAAGCCTAGTACGCTATCCACTAGGCCACCGAGGCGGCTAAATAACTACAAAGATAAGCGTGCTTCACAAGAAAAAAAAAATCATAACCGGATAATAAGCACGAAGATTCCAGTTTCTAGTGTACTCTTCACAAGAGTACTGCGTTAAATTGCTGCAAAGGGAATTCTGTTAGCCCTAAAATCCTTGCCGGGTAAAATATTAAAATATCAACAAAAGCAAAAAGACTGAAAACTATTTTTTTTAAACGTATTACTTTCAAAATTTTTTTATATATTCTTGTTGGTTAATGGGAACGAGATGCAGATATCCATCGGGATTTGAAAGTGCCTTTAGTGGTCGAAGAGGTAAAATGGTACGCTGGAAAACATGCAGCAAGGCTCTGTGAACATCAAAATGTAGAGGTGGTGTATTTGAGCAACGTACCACAAGCGAGGAGATTGAAGATATCCATCGGGATTTGAAGGTGCCTTTAGTGGCCGAAGAGGTAAAATGGTACGCTGGAAAACATGCAGCAAGGCTCTGTGAACATCAAAATGTAGAAGTGGTGTATTTGGGCAACGTACCACAAGCGAGGAGATTGAAGATATCCATCGGGATTTGAAGGTGCCTTTAGTGGCCGAAGAGGTAAAATGGTACGCTGGAAAACATGCAGCAAGGCTCTGTGAACATCAAAATGTAGAGGTGGTGTATTTGGGCAACGTACCACAAACGAGGAGACTGAAGATATCCATCGGGATTTGAAGGTGCCTTTAGTGGCCGAAGAGGTAAAATGGTACGCTGGAAAACATGCAGCAAGGCTCTGTGAACATCAAAATGTAGAGGTGGTGTATTTGGGCAACGTACCACAAACGAAGAGACTGAAGATATCCATCGGGATTTGAAGGTGCCTTTAGTGGCCGAAGAGGTAAAATGGTACGCTGGAAAACATGCAGCAAGGCTCTGTGAACATCAAAATGTAGAGGTGGTGTATTTGGGCAACGTACCACAAACGAGGAGACTGAAGATATCCATCGGGATTTGAAGGTGCCTTTAGTGGCCGAAGAGGTAAAATGGTACGCTGGAAAACATGCAGCAAGGCTCTGTGAACATCAAAATGTAGAGGTGGTGTATTTGAGCAACGTACCACAAGCGAGGAGATTGAAGATATCCATCGGGATTTGAAGGTGCCTTTAGTGGCCGAAGAGGTAAAATGGTACGCTGGAAAACATGCAGCAAGGCTCCGTGAACATCAAAATGTAGAGGCGGTGTATTTGGGCAACGTACCACAAGCGAGGAGACTGAAGATATCCATCGGGATTTGAAGGTGCCTTTAGTGGCCGAAGAGGTAAAATGGTACGCTGGAAAACATGGAGCAAGGCTCTGTGAACATCAAAATGTAGAGGCGGTGTATTTGGGCAACGTACCACAAGCGAGGAGACTGAAGATATCCATCGGAATTTGAAGGTGCCTTTAGTGCCCGAAGAGGGAAAATGGTACGCTGGAAAACATGCAGCAAGACTCTGTGAACATCAAAATGTAGAGGTGGTGTATTTGGACAACGTACCACAAGCGAGGAGACTGAAGATATCCATCGGGATTTGAAGGTGCCTTTAGTGGCCGAAGAGGTAAAATGGTACGCTGGAAAACATGCAGCAAGGCTCTGTGAACATCAAAATGTAGAGGTGGTGTATTTGGGCAACGTACCACAAGCGAGGAGACTGAAGATATCCATCGGGATTTGAAGGTGCCTTTAGTGGCCGAAGAGGTAAAATGGTACGCTGGAAAACATGCAGCAAGGCTCTGTGAACATCAAAATGTAGAGGCGGTGTATTTGGGCAACGTACCACAAGTGAGGAGACTGAAGATATCCATCGGGATTTGAAGGTGCCTTTAGTGGCCGAAGAGGTAAAATGGTACGCCGGAAAACATGCAGCAAGGCTCTGTGAACATCAAAATGTAGAGGCGGTGTATTTGGGCAACGTACCACAAGTGAGGAAACTGAAGATATCCATCGGGATTTGAAGGTGCCTTTAGTGGCCGAAGAGGTAAAATGGTACGCTGGAAAACATGCAGCAAGGCTCTGTGAACATCAAAATGTAGAGGTGGTGTATTTGGGCAACGTACCACAAGCGAGGAGACTGAAGATATCCATCGGGATTTGAAGGTGCCTTTAGTGGCCGAAGAGGTAAAATGGTACGCTGGAAAACATGCAGCAAGGCTCTGTGAACATCAAAATGTAGAGGTGGTGTATTTGGGCAACGTACCACAAGCGAGGAGACTGAAGATATCCATCGGGATTTGAAGGTGCCTTTAGTGGCCGAAGAGGTAAAATGGTACGCCGGAAAACATGCAGCAAGGCTCTGTGAACATCAAAATGTAGAGGTGGTGTATTTGGGCAACGTACCACAAACGAGGAGACTGAAGATATCCATCGGGATTTGAAGGTGCCTTTAGTGGCCGAAGAGGTAAAATGGTACGCTGGAAAACATGCAGCAAGGCTCTGTGAACATCAAAATGTAGAGGCGGTACATTTGGGCAACGTACCACAAGCGAGGAGACTGAAGAGAAAGAAACCTGTTGACTTGGTGCAGGATTGATACACATGATTTAAGTGTAAATGCATTGTGAAGGGCGACTCTGGGCGTTTTTTCACCGCACAGACAGTACACAGAAAAATATTGCTAAGTCTTAGACTAGTTGTAATTGTATGTAATAAAAAAAAATAATTAAAGTGTATGTGTAATTGTTCACGATAAAACAAGGTAACCGTATGATTACATATATTATGCTATTTATCGTGTAATCGTAACAACGAAACAAAGTCACGCGTTCATAATAAAAAATCAGATAGTAGTGAATGAAAACTGATGTAAAATAAACAGACAAAAGAAAAAAAAAGGATTAGGAAAGTAATAAATTAAAATTTAAATGTTCTTTAAAAATTATTTTATTTCTTTCAGTACAACTCTTTGCAATGGTACTCATTTTCAGCAAAAAACGTTCTACGTAAGAAAGCATGTTTTTTCTCTTCCCTATAATTTTCTTTATATGGCCGCAGTTACTCCAGCTTTACTCTTACCGTTAACATTGATCCCGCGTTCTCACTGGCCTAACTAGCTTAAAGTATAGACGTTAAAAAAAAAGTTAAAAAAAAGCTTTCACCCCGAGGACCCGGGTTCGATTCCCGGCAAGGGCTTGGCATTTTCATACGCTATAAATCATCCCATCGTCTGCATTAGCCCAAGTGTGCACAATAGTCGGACGTTAAAAAAAAAAAAAAAAAAAAAATATATATATATATATATATACTTTTATATATAAATATGTATAAAATATATATAAAATATATATAAATATATATATATATAAAATAAATATATAAATATATATGCTTTGCACAGAGCAAAGCAAGTCCTTTTAAGGGCCACAACAGTTTCTCGACCACGTTTTCATCAGTTTTAGAGTCGAGAATGTTCAGGCTTTCATCTGTTGCAGTTAGCACAGGACGAGAAAATAAAACAACATAAAATATCCAATTAACTCTGTTCTCACCTCAGTGCACAAACGTACTTATGTACTTACGGGCAAAATTTCGTGTATATAGGCTACAGAGTTTAGATTCAGATAATGTGACGGCTGTCGGACCCTTCAGAAGCCTCCTCGACTCTTTCTCTAATATAAACGGACTAAAAGTACAGCCATTATAAAAAGTGTGCTCGATATCAGAAGGCTAAAGTCCAAGTAGTTGAACTAACTGCTGCTACGAACGCTGCAAGCTGCAAGGACAGGTGGCGCAGACGTACGGTAAAATAGACAGTAATATTACATATTTAACATATTAACGGTATACAATGTATCTATATACCGTGATTTAACTGTAGTTGAACAGTCTGCCGCAAGATGTCACCAGCAGCGCTCACATATCACTCATAAGGGTTATCATTCTAGTACATTTTTTATTTAAATAACCTTAATTCATTGTTTTCCTTACAAATGCAGTGTTCGAATTTCTTTTGTTCGCCTCGGTTGTCTAGTTGATAGCGTACGGGTCTTTCACCCCGAGGACCCGGGTTCGATTCCCGGTCAGGGTTTGGCATTTTCATACGCTATAAATCATCCCATCGTCTGCATTAGCCCAAGTGTGCACAATAGTCGGACGTTAAAAAAAAACGAATTTCTTGCGCTGAACATCGTGCTTTTCTACTCTTAAATATCCGCTTAGAATACGGATTTTATTTCCGATAATCTGATGTCCTTTTATCGAGGATCTACTGTTGACGGATCCAAAGGAACTGGAGGGGCTGCAGCTCCTTCCTTTGGAATTCGAAACAATTTGAAGAAATGTAAATTTATTAGTTACCTGATTAAGTAAAATAAAAATGCCTACAGCCGGTATAATTTTACTCTTTATATTAAAACGGGTGTTCTATGAATCACGTAGAAAGTGGTACATGCGGCAGGTTAAAGTTTAACTTATCCTTGAAGGGCAGGAGGAAGGACACGGACACATTTGTATGGAAACGATAGACGAGTGAACAGTGAAATAACAGACGACTTAAACAAAATTGTTGAAGAATTCGAGAAATTTAAAAAAGTAAGACTTCGTTATCTAAAGTGAATTATCAATTAAAACCATGAACTTACTAAACTTTATAAAGTGTATTTTTATTTATTTCTTTTATAATTGTGATTTATATTAATTTCAATATGGAGAGTGACAGGGACTCTCCGAAAAACCCATGTCTACTGCAATAAATATTTTTTTTTTTAGGTTTTATCATAAAGATTTAATTTATTAGTCTGAAGTATATCTAGTTGAAGTAAGCAAGAATACACAAAAAACCGCCTCGGTGGGCTAGTTGATAGCGTACTGGGCTTTCACCCCGAGGACCCGGGTTCGATTCCCGGCCAGGGCTTGGCATTTTCATACGCTATAAATCATCCCATCGTCTGCATTAGCCCAAGTGTGCACAATAATCGGACGTTAAAAAAAAAAAAATCAAGACTACACTTAGGTCTGTATGGAATTATTGTATATGTGCATGCAACGTTTGGCAATTATAAATAATTAAACAGGAAATAATAAATCTTGTTTATCCTTGGGTCAGCCTCTTTTAAACTGGCTGGAACTAACTACCCATGGGTCTGCATGTAGCTTAAAAGGAACTGTTTAGGACCTACAACATTTTTTTTGTAATTCTGTTTTCTTCTAATATATGCGAATAAAAATACACAGGCCAATATTTCATAAATGCTTTCACACCCTGTATCTGTATTCAATAAATGTTTTAACTGCACAGCTATAAATTCTGTTGAAAATAACTGCTGATGACAAACTCTCAATAAACAATTTGAATAGATTATAAATCAACCATTCTTGTAAACAAGCTGATAAGAAGCTTGAGCATATACCGGTACTATCTAGCGGTATAATGTGGAACTAATACGAGAAAAGTAAAATTACAGTAACATTTAACGGCACTGTACTAATGGCAATAAGCAATAAATAATTTTGACACTTATATTCCCCCTTCCCTCCTCCAAATCATTTATTAGATCATTTTCAGTAAAGTCATTATTAACGGCCAAAAATATGGCACTTGTTTTTGTTTTATGAATAAAAAAACATGAATACAAACTTAAGGAATATAATGGCGTTTTTAAGGTTTTTAAAATTTCTTGTTATATTGCTAAATTTTACTAAATTTGTGCTACAGGGTTATATTTTAATTTGAAATTTATGTTCAGTAATATATTCAAGTGGCTGATATTGTAGAAAATTAAATCTATTTTTGCTCCACGTCCATGACTTAATTATTTATGTATTTCAGGATTACAGTCCTATCTTCAGATATCTCACTTATATGAGGTTATTATATTACTTTAAATAAAGCACTTTATTAAATATCACAACAAATACATTAAATAATGCCCGCTGTGCACCGCAGGATCCCTGAATCGACTGGTTTTACAGAGCTGCAAGTAATGTATTGTTGCAAGGCTTGTCACATAAGAACATTATTGATCTGTCAAATACTATATTTGTTCTGAAATTCAATTGGTCGTTCAATAAACAATGCAAGTCTTTTATGCAAACTTTGTAAATTTTGAATTCTTCGGTGGCTTCCATGTTGCACATGTGTAGACTTCAGGTTAGTCTCAAAACCAGTGCAACCATGACCATTCTCGATAAGATTGCGTGTATGATTTGAGTTTCCGTTACCCTGTTTCTCGGCAGATGCCTTTTGAAAACGTTACCCCAAAACATCTGCCCATATGACGTATGCAGAAACTGTATATGTTTAGGTTATAATTTATTTTAATATTGAAAGAAAATTATTCTGTTATACTGTAAACAATATTTCGATTAGACTAACATTTTTTTTCTTTTTTAGTGTCAATTTTACAATTTGTTGGTCTGCAATATTTTTTTTTAAGGTGAAAAGCACATTTAGGCTATTATCGCCTCCCTAAATGTAAGTGTGAGTAAAGTGTTGTAAGTGTAAGTGTGTTAGACTCGGGTACCGCGAGGAAATTCTAAATCCTCTCAATAGGTGCAGCTAGTCTGCATCCCCCTGCGATAAAAAAAATTAATCAATAACTGCAAATTTTAGTGACAAATGTCGACATCTTTTTTTGTAATCATTTTAATTTCTTATCGAGTAGAGCAATCAAAACCATGGTGCCCAACAAAGCTGTGCAAATTAATTAAGGGCAAGACATACTTATGCAATATAAATGCATTATTACCATGGATTTCGTACCCTGACAGGCTAGTTTGCTCAGTTATACTGTTTTGCTGTTTTACTTGCTCCATTTTGAAAATTATACCATTCGTTACGAAATTAAAAGAGCTACAAAAAAAGTGTTTTAAAATTTGTCAGTAAAATTAATTTAATTATTAATTCATTTTGTTTAACAAATTTTAAACATCCATCATTTTTAAAAGGATCAATATATGAAGTAGTTTTTTTTAAATTATGCCTCTACTAGGTAAAGAAAGATATTAAATTTGCATTTTATTGATTGAACCGTGCATTTTATCGTAGAACAGAGATATAAAATATTTTGTTAAAAAAGCAAGTGACAGTGGAAAAAAGTGTTTTCGGACATATATTTATATGAAATTTCTATTTTTAAGTACAGAATCAACTCCCAACAGTGTGTACAGGTTAAATGTAAGTGTGAGTAAAGTGTTGAAGTAGTAAGTGTAGTGTTGTAAGTGTAAGTGTGTTAGACTCGGGTACCACGAGGGACGTCTAAATCCTCTCAATAGGTGCAGCTAGTCTGAATCCCCCTCGCGGGGAGTGTTTTGTTTTAGCTATTGATAGTAACTTTATAGTTGTAGCTATTACTGTAACTAATTTACTTTTCAAATTTATGAAGTTCTGTTTTTTGAAATTAAAAGTCGTTAGTAATCATACACGTAGAAAAATATCCAATAATTTTTATAGTTTTCTCTAGTTTGCTATAAACACACATCCTAAACAATTTATCTGATTTTTTTTTTTAACGTCCAACTATTGTGCACACTTAGGCTAATGCAGACGATGAGATGATTTATAGTGTATGAAAATGCGAAGCCCTCGTCGGGAACCGAACCCGGTTCCTCGGAGTGAAAGCCTAGTACGCTATCCACTAGGCCACCGAGGCGGCTCAAAAATTTATCTGATGTTTCATTCTTAATTTTTGAGGATATAAATGCATATAATTTTTAAGTATACATGCTACTTAATGTATATAACTTAAGTAGCTTGATCTTGTTCAGGTCTAACAAACTTTCCCTTATGCAAAACTTGACTAACGTACAGTAAAGTGAAATTTAACAATAGTATTAATGCAATTTGTTAGCTTAGGTAAATAAATTAGGAAACCTGTATTGGGGAATCAACCTAGCCACACTTGTTTATAAGCCCTAATAGAGACCTTTACAGTAATAGGAGGGGTTAGATTTATGTTTATCATGTAGTGAAATATGTAATTTCAGAAAATTATAACTTGGTTTTTTTTTATTAATTTTTGGCCTCATGGGACCACTTTAGTCTAAATTTCAGTTCTTCCCAACATCGGGCTGTAATTTTTTTCTCCAATAATCCCTCATTCGATCAGATCGTTGCTTTCTGACGGCATCTGTGATCTCTACCTTCTTTTGTCTCCGGTTGTGTCTTATAACTTGGTTTATTATAAGAATTTTTTGAAAAAAATTAAACCGTTTCGAAAAACAATTTTTATCAGCCGGTTTAATCTTCTTTATTCAATTAAAAAGTATTCTAATTATGTTCTATATGTTCGTATAACTATATAAATGTAAGGCTGTATAATATAACACGTATTTTGTAAATTTTATTTGCAACGAATGATCTAATTTATTACAATTCTTTCAGAGCAAATGTAATTTGCAATGAAACGTCGTTTGGAGGAGGCTGCGAAGACAGAAAGTAGTGGTGGCTACCCTTCCAGCCCTCTATCCCCACCACGCCACACATCTAGACCTCTAACAACCGGTAAGGTTAGGCCTCAGTAGTTAATTTTTTTTAACCTTTTGTACTTCGTTTATTTTATACTAGACTGTGTCAGCGTTGTCTGTTCGCAGAATTTTTTTTTGTAAATTCGCCAAAATTATATTTTTATTCCGAATATGACTAAGAGTAAAAATTAATGACTAACTGCATCTGCAAACTTGTATTTAATTGGATCGAATGACACTGTAAGGCTTTGAGTGCAAACAGTAAAAGCAGTTTCTATTGTAACTTTGTGCGAATTGAATTTTTGTAGTTATTTTGTACAGAATTTGTAAAATTATTTTGTTTTTTTCAGTGTCTAGTGTTGTACAGCCAACATATGCTCCTACTATAAAGTCCACAGCAGACCTGCGAGGGGTACAACAAACATTTCCAGTACAGACAGCATTTGCTAATACAATGCCTGCAGTTACACCAGTTAAGGTAATTAACTTACTCTGAGGTGAGTATTGTAATTGTTTGTAGTAAAAACTGGACTGATATCGGTGACTTGTGATTGCAAGTTGTTTTTATAATCGAGACAGTATACCATCATACAACATAATTGAATCACAGTCGGGTTGAACAGTTAAGATGTTTGATTGCTAAAGTTAATAATGTTGTGCCTCCTGATAACCTATTTGGCTTAAGATTCCTGACACTTCTATTTTAAAAAAATTTACTTAATGGTGGAACATTTATGTTATTATTAATTTAATTCTAATATTTGCTATCATTTGTGTATATAAGGGCAATAATGACATTTCAAAAGTCTTCTTCTTCCAATGGCTCCTTTTGGTTCACACCATTTTGGATCTTGCCTCCCAATACAATCCAGGAAAGTCCCTTCGTCCCTGCTTCCCTCTATCCAGGCCCTCGCAGATCAGTAAGTGATCCTTGTCCATAACATACACATCTTTTGAACAAATCTTGCACTTGTCAGAGGTTATTAGTCTTATCCTATGGAGATGCTTGGCAAGACAATTGTGACCAGTTTCCAAGCGGAAATTTGCTACAGCTATTTTGCGTGGAAGCATCTTATTGTCCTTCATCTTGAAAGGACATTTCAAAAGTATGGATCAACTCTTTTTTCAAGTGCCTAGCTTAAAATCTAAATATGTGACGAGAACGAGAGCTGACCAGACTGAAAATGCCATGCATTGCTTTGTATATAAAAATGATGGCAAATGTCAGAATAAAGTATAACAATAATATTCCTATAACAAAACATGAGTTGTTATATCCCCAAAACTTATGGTCGAGAGCTATTGAGAAAAAAACGGAAAATTTTCCTAACTTATCAAAACCGTTTAATTAGACTTTGCTCGAATTTGAGTTATTTATGAAGATAATTAATTCAAGTCAGTAGAGGAAATTTTTTGTGCAGGAGTAAACAAAAAAATACAATGTAACCATTAGGTTTGTATTTACTCTGCTCCTAAAAATATTTGAACGCATGAAAGTTTGTGTAATATTTTGTTATTATTTCAGGTTCATGGTGGGAACATGACCCCACCAGCCACAGCTGTCCAAAATACAGCCCAGCAACAACAGCAAATCCAGAGACTTAAAGTAGAAGATGCTCTGAGCTATCTGGATTTAGTGAAATTTAAATTCGGAGAGAAACCACAAGTTTATAACGATTTCTTGGATATTATGAAGGAGTTTAAATCTCAAAGGTAAATTTTTGCACTCTTTGCTTACTGCTTAAAAACCTTTAATCCACAGAGTGCTGCGGCGTTGCTATATGCGATGTTACAATGCATAAAATGCATCGCTATTTGCATCATTTCATGTATTGGTAATTTTTTTTTTAATTTTAAGGCGAAAAGCACATTGGGGCTGTTATCGCCTCCCTAAATGTAAGTGTGAGAGTAAAGTGTTAAAGTCATAAGTGTTGCAAGTGTAAGTGTGTGTTAGACTCGGGTACCGTGAGGGACGTCTAAATCCTCTCAATAGGTGCAGCTAGTCTGTACCCCTCTGCGGGGCATATATTGGTAATATTTTATGTAATATGTAGTTTTTCTAACTTACAAAAGTCCAAGATTTCATGGACTTACGAAAGATGGACTTTGACTTATGGCAGTCCAAAGATTTCATGCTATTGATTTATATCAGTTTTGTTATGCATTATTCATGTCAATCTTGTTTATCTCTAATCATAATATTCACCTCACGTGTGATGTATATGACAGGAGCTGTTGTTGAATCGTCGTATGTTGCTATATTAGCTTTATAGATAATGTTCTGACACATGATTTTTTTAGTTTTTCATTCTTTTTAACATAGTGTAACTGAAAAATTACAAAAAAAAATATTTTGGAATCAGAATTCAGTTGAAACTCTGCATGTATCAGGTCTTGTTTAAATCTATTGCTTGGAATTAAGTCACACTTGTTCAGATTTATTATTTATCATAACAAATCGGTATCTCCGATTCAACTCGACTGTTCTGCACTTGGTTTGTATGTTTGTTTTGCAGTTTTGGCAAAATGCGCTGACTGATTGTTGAATTTGGTTTGAAGGTATCTTGTAATAAAGCTTGAACGATTTATGTGTAAGTGTTTTTATATTTACACAGATAGATGGCAGCTTCTGATTTAACGATGTCAAGTGTAGGTGCTAGCTACTTCCTGTAATGCTGGCCGAGTAACTCATCCTATAACAGTTTTGACTGCTTCACGGAGAAAGAGCGTAAAATTTCTAATGAAGTTGGTTCAGTAACATTTTTCATAAATATTAAGGTTACTGGCGTTCTGTCGTGAAAAGGTCAAAGAACTGTTGTAAAGCAGGTCAGACAGGTGATTAAGAATATACTGTGAGGTCAACCTTTTTTTAAACTATTAGTTCATAGTTTTTTTTATTCCTAAATAATCGGCGTTTATTGGTATAAAAATGAGTATGAACGCAAGTTTTTGTGATTTGATTTTAAAACTTGATTTTTTTTTAAATTTTAAATCGAAGCTATTATCGCCTTCCTAAATGTAACGTGTGAGTGTAAAGTGTTAAAGTCGTAAGTGTGTGTGTTAGACTCGGATACCGCGAGGGACGTCTAAATCCTCTCAAGAGGTGCAGCTAGTCTGCACCCCCCGCTGCGGGGTTTAAAACTTGAATAATCAGAATTTATTTTTAATCATTAAACTACAGTTTTTCACTTGGTTTTAAAAATACTGTCAGTTATAGTATTAAAAGTAGTTTATAGTGTTCAGTAAATTAATATAGAATTAATTATAAGAAATGAAGTAATGTGTTATTGCACAATGTGGTTATATTTGAAAAAAATATGTATGATTAAGAAAAGTTATGAATTTTATGATGGTTATAGTTAATTTTTGTGTTTACTATAAAAGACAAAAATATTTGCATGTTAAAATGTTTATTATATGGTGTTATTACATAATACAGTAGAGCCCCGTTTATCCGACTTTTGCTAATCCGTCGCAGCCTCAAAGAACAATATTTCAAGCAATTTAAAAGATTTATAGTGAAACCGAATGTACAATGCCTGTGCCACTTTCGTCTTTAGGTCTTTAACGCATACGTGTCACTTGCGCACACAGCCGATGATCTATATTCTCTTCAAAAGAAAGAGGCGGTCAACCACCCTTATACCTGTTCTGTTCCTTCATTTCCGTCTTTTAGTATCATTTCAGATTCGTGGAAGGGTTGACGTTTAGAGTGCATTTTGCTTGTGTGTGTTTCTTAATGTTTCACATATTTTTTTTATCGTTGTTTTGTAAAAGTAAATATATTTTACTTCTCATGAGATTGTGAGATGTAGCAGCCAGAAAGCATCAAACAGGTGGTACACAAACAACAATTACAAACTTTTTCCATCAAGTTTGATGATTTGACGTACTGCTCATTATTACTGTAGTGAGATTCTGTGTTGTTTTATGTTTTAGTGCAATACATTTAGTAATAATATATGTAATTAAAAGGTTTTTAATGTAATAAATTCAATGTTATACTTAAAAATTTTTTTTATGGTTTTCCATGTAATCCAAATTTCCCAATAATTCAACCTATCCGCGCCTGGTTTAGATGGGATTAGTGAGCCAACTTTCCCGATAATTCAACCTGTCCGCACCTGGTTTAGATGGGATTAGTGAGCCAACTTTCCCGATAATTTAACCTGTCCGCACCTGGTTTAGATGGGATTAGTGAGCCAACTTTCCGATAATTCAACCTGTCCGCACCTGGTTTAGATGGGATTAGTGAGCCAACTTTCCCGATAATTTAACCTGTCCGCACCTGGTTTAGATGGGATTAGTGAGCCAACTTTCCCGATAATTTAACCTGTCCGCACCTGGTTTAGATGGGATTAGTGAGCCAACTTTCCCGATAATTCAACCTGTCCGCACCTGGTTTAGATGGGATTAGTGAGCCAACTTTCCCGATAATTTAACCTGTCCGCACCTGGTTTAGATGGGATTAGTGAGCCAACTTTCCCGATAATTTAACCTGTCCGCACCTGGTTTAGATGGGATTAGTGAGCCAACTTTCCCGATAATTTAACCTGTCCGCACCTGGTTTAGATGGGATTAGTGAGCCAACTTTCCGATAATTTAACCTGTCCGCACCTGGTTTAGATGGGATTAGTGAGCCAACTTTCCGATAATTTAACCTGTCCGCACCTGGTTTAGATGGGATTAGTGAGCCAACTTTCCCGATAATTCAACCTGTCCGCACCTGGTTTAGATGGGATTAGTGAGCCAACTTTCCCGATAATTCAACCTGTCCGCACCTGGTTTAGATGGGATTAGTGAGCCAACTTTCCCGATAATTCAACCTGTCCGCGCCTGGTTTAGATGGGATTAGTGAGCCAACTTTCCCGATAATTCAACCTGTCCGCGCCTGGTTTAGATGGGATTAGTGAGCCAACTTTCCCGATAATTCAACCTGTCCGCACCTGGTTTAGATGGGATTAGTGAGCCAACTTTCCCGATAATTTAACCTTTCCGCGCCTGGTTTAGATGGGATTAGTGAGCCAACTTTCCTGATAATTCAACCTGTCCGCACCTGGTTTAGATGGGATTAGTGAGCCAACTTTCCCGATAATTTAACCTTTCCGCGTCTGGTTTAGATGGGATTAGTGAGACTCTACTGTGTAACTTTCTACTAGATATGATGAACAAAATTGTTTAACTTAAATAAAAGCAATTGTTACTTGCACAGTGACGAGTGTGATGCAGTCATCTTTACGCTCACATTTCAATACTGTTTCTACATTCTAGGATAACATTTAAATATTCGCATAAAGAACAGAACAATTCGACCCATCTGTCGCCAAAACACACAATGGGCATGGCGAAATAATATTTTTTTATGTAAATAATTTTTCGTGACTGAAATTATAGTGATTGCTGGTTATAATACAAAAAAAAACATACCTGCAGTGTATAATTGATAGAAAAAATTTCTATAGATAAGCTTGCAGTGTTACATAGGCTAAATTAAATGTGTTTACACACATACTGCAGTAGGTTTGTTTTATGTCTACTCTCCTCAAATAGTAACGTTTAATGAACGGATAGAAGCACTGTTCATGAGGTAATAGATGCAATTTGACATGTTTATGTGATATGTTATATAAGAATGACAACATTGTTTATGAAAATAGGATAAAGAAAGATGGGGAGAGAGAAACGTCATCTTTTAACAGCGGTAATATTTGAAAGCAATATTTTCCAAAGAACCGTCGTGGCTTTACTTGCCAAAGTTATACATTGACGTGCAAGTTAGTTATATCCGCATTAATCATCAAACATTGAGAAGAGGGAATATTTTAAACTCGTGATATATCAGAGTGCATTATAACCGGCAACCACTGTACTTATAATTAAAGAGGTTAATAGGTACAATAAAATTAATTATGGGAAATTAAATGTTGCATATGGATTGGAGAAATGTTTAGCCACAGGATAATGTCCTTTGCATGAAGGAATTTATGTATATGCAAATTTTTGTAAATGTGCTTCATGATCATAGCGTGATAGTTATTGTTAGTGTTATTAAAAATGTTCTATGATGAAGATTTTGCATTTCTTGTTTCAGCATCGATACTCCTGGTGTTATTGAAAGAGTATCCAACCTGTTCAATGGCCATCCAGAACTTATAGTGGGGTTTAACACTTTCTTACCCCCCGGTTATAAAATTGAAGTGAAGTCTAATGACCAGGTAAGTTTATTTGAATTTATTTGTTCTGGCCTAAATATAAAATTTTAAGTTACACGAGGGCTATCCAGAAAGTAATCTCCATTTCTATGCTGCTCAAATACTAATGTGTCTAAGCAAGTAGCAACTCGTAAGCATCTAGATTGGTACTGGGAATGTCTCGCATCAATAGCGTAAATGTCAAGTTTACTGTTTGGTAAAGCCTAGTTGATAGCGTACTAGGCTTTCACCCCGAGGGCCTGGGTTCGATTCCCGGCCAGGGCCTGGCATTTTCATATGCTATAAATCATCCCATCTAAATTGGGCTATTGTGCATTAGCCCAAGTGTGCACAATAGTTGGACGTTAAACAAAAAAAAAAAAAAGTTGTCGGACATGGTATGTGATTCAGAATTGCGTTGAATTATATCGCCGAAGATATCTCAACAAATTTCGGAGGTGATGATTAAGGCTGGTCGGGAAGCCATATAATCTGTATTGTGATTAGTAAAGTTAAGACTGGTGAATTTAATGCCCAAAAGATCACTATCAGTCACACTTCTGTAATATTTGATTATGTTTTCAAAGCCATGTTTTACCCACACTATTTTGGCTATT
Source organism: Callitettix versicolor (assembly GCA_022606455.1). Classification (NCBI taxonomy): domain Eukaryota; kingdom Metazoa; phylum Arthropoda; class Insecta; order Hemiptera; family Cercopidae; genus Callitettix; species Callitettix versicolor. The sequence continues at coordinate 63,190,560 of CM040182.1, read as the reverse complement.
TTCTCTGGTATTTAAACAAACGTGACAACAAAGCTGATTGATCCACCCACCTGATTTTGTTCTCATTGTTTATATTGAAATCCATTACTGCATGTAATAAAAAGATTGTTCAGTCGCCTCGGTGGCCAAGTTGGTAGCGTACTGGGCTTTCACCCCGAGGACCCAGGTTCGATTCCCGGCCTTGGCATTTTCATACGCTATAAATCATCCCATCGTCTGCATTAGCCCAAGTGTGCACAATAGTCGGATGTTAAAAAAAAACCTTGTATCGATGTTTCACCAAAATCTTGTCTGGCATCTATGAGATGTTCTTGTTCCAAGTTTGCATTTCAATTATTCGTATATTATGGACTGTTGAATTTTTGGTTTATTCTATAGCTGTAATTTTTTTTTGTTACAGGGCTATTCATTCCAAGTTCAGGTGAGTATGCCATCTACGTCGCCAGCAACAACAACTCTTGTACCAACAACTCCATCTGTTCATCATTCTACAGTGATACCTGGTACTGTTACTGGAACTGGAACTAGTACTGGTACTATAACTGGTATTAGTGTCGGCGCTGCTCTACCATCAGTTGTTGTTTCTTCCCCTAAACCATTGCTAATGTAAATAATTTATTTACTTTTTTAAGTTTATTTTGTATTTAAGAGATCATCTAGTAAATCTGGTTATTCTTATCTTAACCCAGGTCACAAGACATCCCCCCCCCCAGATCTTAACCCATGAATCACAAAAAAAATCTTGATTTAACTCTTAGCTGACAGACAGTACTGATAAGTACCACCTTCATTTTAGTGCTATAACTTGTCATATTATTACTGAAAAGCTTTGTAAGCTGGTTGGTACATTTCAGTACCTTTATTCTTTAAGGGAATATTGCATTTGGTATGTTGGCAACACTAAATAAACATGAAGTTAGTTAAACTTCATGTTGCCATGTGGTTTGTGGGTTTGTTCATCTGTAAGGTTTGTTTACAGTTTTAACTTTCTTTATTTGTGTAAAACGATTAAAGTTTCTTTATTTTATAATTTCCAGTAGTTCTAACTGTGCTTGTGTTTAGTTTTTAGTGTGATTACTTGAGTTTTGTTTGTGAAAACTGTGTAAAAGTTAGGTGGACTCAGAAGTACTGATGGGTATGGCATCATAACCTAGAACATACTACACTTTTGTTTTTTTAGGAAATAAATAAACATAATAAGAACAGCTATCTAATTTGTAATTATAAAAAAATAAGTAGTTAAAATAATGTTTATGTTGTTAATTTAATTTATTTGCTTAGGTTTATACATATTAGTTTTATTTTTTATGTTATAAAGATTAGGCCTAGATAGTTTATGAATAAAATATGGATAGTTATTTGACTGATGACCAACTACTTCAAGTTCTGGATACAGAATTGTCATTAGATAATGATATTCTCACTGATACAGAGGAAGAGGATGAAGATACTGAAACATAGTAGAATAATTAATAACGATAACACTCGTTAGCCTACAAACGCTTTTGATTTAGTTTTTGATTCAGAAGTCGCTACAGTTAGACAGTATTTACAGAGTAATATTGACACTAATATACTTGACCAAATTACTGATAAAGTTTCAAATAAAATTAGTAGGCTTAATGAAAATGAAAATGTTATATCCACAATATCAGTTGAAAATAATGTGCAACCCTCAACATCTAGTTTTATCGATAAAAAACAAAATAAGCCCCCTGACATAAACAGGAGGTGGAAAAAAGTTGACGAAACCACGGAAATTGTTGATTAATTTACCAGTAGGAGCAGATAATATGTTTGCCAGTTGTAAAACAGCAACTGATGTTTTTGTTGAAATGGTTAGTGAAACACTTGAAAATATTGTTTATCAAAGTAATTTGTATGGTATTCAAAATAATAAAATTTTGTGTTTGACACTCAAAGAGTTATATGTTTCATTGGAATTAACATAATGGGATACAATACATTACCATCTTGGAAAGATTATTGGAGTGTATCACAAGATTTGAATAATCCTGTTATTGCAAATGCCATGTCTAGGAATAGGTTTGATATCATTTTGTGTAATTTACATGTAAATGACAATACAACTATATCATCAAATAATACTGACAAGCTAATAAAAATTATACCAATGATTGAAAGTCTAAATAAAAAATTCAGATCTGCCTATGAAGGTACTCGACAATTAAGTGTTGATGAAACAATGTTTTTATTCAAAGGCCGTTCGGCAATGAAGCAATACAATCCATTAAAGCCAATAAAAAGAGGATTTAAGTTGTGGACACTTGCGGACATGAAAGGCTATATAAAAAAGTTCAAAGTATATCAAGGAAAAGATGAAGCAATTGAAAGTGAATTTAAGAATTACAACCTTGGCGAAAGAATAGTTCTACATCTTACCAAAGAAGAATGGGGAAAAGGAAGAATGATTTATTAAAAAAATATTTTTACCTCACTGATTCGTTTAGAAAAACTTAAAAACGAAAAAACATTAGCATGTGGTACAATAAGATTGAATAAAAAGGTATTTCTCAAAATATGGTTGAAGATAAGAAACTGAAACGTGGTGACAGTGATCAAAGGTTTTCTTGTTCAGGATTCGGTTTTTACAAATGGAAGGACACAAAAGTAGTTAATTTTGCTTCAAACTATCATGGTTCAGAAAGTACAACAGTTAGCAGAAAAGGGAAAGATGGAACAACGTCACTAAATGAAGTCAACGACGATGCAGAATTACTGAAACGTATTATAACAGATGACAAAACATGGGTTTACGGATATGACGTCAAAACTAAGGCTCAATCATCCCAGTGGAGGCATTCTGGCTCGCCAAGACCGAAAAAGGCTCGACAAGTGCGGTCGAACGTGAAGGTTATGCTCCCTGTCTTCTTCGATATTAATAGCATAGTGCATCATGAATTCCTGCCACCAGGTGAAACAGTTAATAAGGAGTACTACCTACAAGTTCAACACCGTTTGCGTGAAACAATCCGAAAAAAACGCCCGGATCTGTGGAAAAACAATTCATGGCTTTTGCACCACGATAAGGCACCAGCTCATACTTCATCGCTTGTTCGTGAATTTTTGGCCAAAAACAGTACTGTAATGATGCCCCAGCTTCCATATTCACCAGACATGGCTCCATGTGACTTTTTCCTATTTCCAAAAATAAAGAGAAACTTAAAGGGCTGTTGTTTTACAGCCGTAGATGACATTAAAAGCGCATTGCTAAAAGAACTAAAGGCTTTCCCAAAGATCGAGTTTGAGAAGTGTTTCGAGGATTGGAAGAAGCGCTGGCACAAGGTCATAATCTCCAATGGGGACTATTTTGAAGGCGGCAACATTGATGTAGAAGAATAAATAAATATTTTGTTCAAAAAATTAAAATTCTCGTTACTTTCTGAACACACCTCGTATTTTGATTTTGAAAATCAATTGCAGCAGTTAACAATATGAAAAGGCAAAATTCATTGCAGAATTTTGTCATAGTAATGTATAATGTGTCCTAATATGTAAATTATAATTGTTGTTGATAATTTAACCACAAATTTTATTTGAGTCGCAAGCATTTATTTCTATACTTATCTCTCGGTCAAAGTACAAAGTAGGGTTGGCTGGTTGCAAACAGTATTATTGGAATCATGTAGTAGTCACAACAAAACATTTTTTTTGTATTAATTGTGAATTTGTGCTTACTAGATTTATTGTTCTTTCTAAAAACGAACAATTTTTACAAAATTTGTTACATGATAAGAAACATGTTGAGATATGTTTTTTTTTGTTTGATAAAATGGGTTTTTTCTGAGATATTTGATCGTTGTACAGAGATATTGAGATTTGTTGTTTATTTTTTGCTCGTTTACATGTTTACAATAGATTGTGTACAATGTTTACAGTAGATTAACATGTTTAAAGAATCATCAACAAAATAATGAATAAAATGTTACAGCCTAAGGAGAGTAGCATATGTACGAATATTGAATGGTTGTAGCGTCAATATGCTTACAACTAATTTTAGCCACAAATATTTTTAAAATAGCAAATAAAGTCATCTGTGCTAATTTAATTTATGTTTAGAACTGTTTAAAGGTCATTGTCTCACTTAAGTGCAAACACATACTAACATTCAGTTTAAAGAAAAAATTCGTTTTGGATCTAGGCCTATAAAAAACTGCAAAATCTTATACACTTGTTAAAATGATCCGTTTGATTAGATTGAAAGTGAGTTCAGAACGATTACTGGCATAATTTTGTAAATAGCATCCTGCAAACATTAGCACAGTTCAAATTCAGATATTCAGCAATGTGGTCAGTCATGAGACATCCACCCACAAGACTCATGCTTTTAATTAAATAACAAAAACAGTAGTAATTCATCGTCAGACTAAGTTATTTGTTTTTTAAATTCATATCTATAGATGTAGTCTATAAAACTGCAGCTTTAGGCTGTAGTTATTAATAATGAATCTGTTGCATTTCAGGACCAGCTCGCTCGTGCAACAAGTACAGCATGCGACAACAGTGAGTACAGTCATACCAATTGTTCCAGTCCCAGCACCGACATTGCCTCCTCCTCCTGCAGCGACTCCTCCGACATACCACAACCATTCAGTGCCGCCTCCTACTTCGTCTATTCAGCAAACACACCATGCTATTCCTCAGCAGTCACTGGTGCATGTAGAAGCAGCAGCTGCACAGCAAACTGCTCCACAGAACCAGCCGGTGGAGTTCAACCATGCTATTAATTATGTCAATAAAATAAAGGTAGGTGTTTTACTCGTTATGATAGGTATCATAAAAAAAATTAATGACTAATTATTTTTATTATATTTTTACTGAATTGTAACTGAAATATATAAGTATACATATTACTATTTCTTAAAAGTTCTATTCCAGGTGTTAACTGGCAAAAACTAAAACTATTAAACTGCAGATTCTTCATGTTATCATCTTTTTTCCACTAGGAATGTTATAGTTTTGTTGAGTACATATCTCTGCCTTTCCTAGCTGCAGACACTTTATATTTGTTAACACGTTTTGGAATACATTCATTTTCAAAAATTTTTACCGTACTCCAAGTCTAGGTTCGTTTTGTACTGTACACCTTAACAGAAAAAATTTTTGACAGTATTTTTCATACAATTTTATTTTAAATATCGTTGGACATTCAAAATTATTTTTGTAATTCATTTTGATTCAGTACAATTATAAGAATTTTTTCAATTCGTATGGAAAATTTTATTAAAAATTTAGCGAGAAATCAATCACTTTAATGGGAGTTTTTAAAATATTTTAGAATATATATTGATGTTTATTTTATAAATAATTTTTTTATTCGGCCTATTTGTGAGCGATTTTATACTTTTGCAGAATCGGTTCCAGTTGCAACCTGATAAGTATAAGCGATTTTTGGAAATTTTACATACATACCAAAAGGAACAGAGAAATTTAAAGGAAGGAACTTGTCAGTCTTCCCAGACAAACCAAGGAGCCAAGCAGTTAACAGAAGCTGAAGTTTATTCTCAAGTTGCAAAGTTGTTTGAACATCAAGAAGATTTACTTGCTGAATTCGGACAATTTTTACCAGATGCAACTAGTCATCAGGCGAACTTGGTATTGGTAATCAATTTTCTAAATATACAGTACATTGTAAACTAAATCAAATGGAGAATTTTCTTTATTGAAATAATGTTGATCCTCGTTACAATGGATTTCAGTAGAATGGATTATATCTTACTACGAAATAATTATTAAAATTTAGTATGGCCAAGTCTTTGTGTATAAATAAATCAGTTTGGATATGTGTATGATTATAAAAAAATATTGATTTATTAATTTTATTTTATAATATTACAAATCTTGGGTTTAATATTCAATTTATGTTTTCAATTCATAATCACTTAAAGTTACTAAAAACAAATTCTTTACGGAATCGTAACAATAAAATTCTAAAGCCAACATCTCATTTTATTTAGTAAGTAGATGAGCGATTTGCAGGTGAAAGACCTGAGTAGATTTATCAATGGAAACAAAATAAAATGATGAATTTAAATTTAGGCTATAGTACATTAGCTTGGTTTTAAAAAGACCTGAGGTGATTTATCGATGGAAACAAAATAAAATGATGAATTTAAATTTAGGCTATAGTACATTAGCTTGGTTTTAAAAAGACCTGAGGTGATTTATCGATGGAAACAAAATTAAATGATGAATTTAATTTTAGGCTATAGTACATTAGCTTGGTTTTAAAAAGACCTGAGGTGATTTATCGATGGAAACAAAATTAAATGATGAATTTAAATTTAGGCTATAGTACATTAGCTTGGTTTTAAAAAGACCTGAGGTGATTTATCGATGGAAACAAAATAAAATGATGAATTTAAATTTAGGCTATAGTACATTAGCTTGGTTTTAAAAAGACCTGAGGTGATTTATCGATGGAAACAAAATTAAATGATGAATTTAAATTTAGGCTGTAGTACATTAGAATGGTTTTAAAACAGTTTGTAAATGTTCACTAATTATAAAAAGGGGTTTTTAAGTTTTTCTAATCAATTTTTAATTATCGTTCTCAAGTTTGGTGATTAAAGCCACTGGCAGAATTTTTAATTAAGTAATGAAAAAGTACCAAACACTCTTAAGTTTTTAAAGTTTACAATTATGTTACCACATAGATTATTTTCTTATTTTCTGTAAGCTGAATTTTGTTGAATATTATATAAAGTGGATGTTGTAGTACAGTTTCAGGTTGGTTTCTTAATTTGTTTGAAGCCGCCTTGGTGGCCTAGTGGATAGCGTACTAAGCTTTCACCCTGAGGACCCAGGTTCGATTCCAGGCGAGGGCTTGGCATTTTCATACGCTATAAATCATCCCATCGTCTGCATTAGCCCAAGTGTGCACAATAGTCGAACGTTAAAAAAAAAAAAATCTTAATTTGTTGCGTAATTATTTCTTGACTGATATGCTTAATTATTTCTGTTTTTAATGTTGGACTTCTCCCTTCAAATGTTTGGGCCAGAATCATAAGAATTCACAGTAGCTTCTTCACTGTTGATTTTTCCCTCTTTTTTTCTTATTCTCCTGTACAAACTATTGTTTTTTTTTATTTCCTTATAAATGGATCGTTTATTGAAGTAATTCTTTTATTTATGTTTTATATGAATGTACCATTTCAATTATGATTACAATATTATTATGAATATGAAATTTAATATATACTGCAAATGAAAATGGACCATTCTTTTTCTTTAAGGTGAGTTCAGGGTTTGGTGATTTATAATATGCTACCCTGAGGTGATTATATATTTATGCATAATTGAAACTTCAGTATCACTACATCTACTTAAACATTAAGTGTTTGATGGAGTGACGATTATAATGTCGCTCACTTCATATTAGACATATAAGTTTATAAATACAGTAGTCTATATTGTTTATACAGAGTGGGGTGGGGGTATTTCCATCCTTATCTTCAAGGTCACATAGAAACCATGTGTAGGACAATAAGTCATATTTTGTATAAAATGTTGAAATTTTTGTTATAAATTTTGTTACAAAAACTAATGAGTTAAATATCAAAAATCCCAGTCCATTAATTGAAAATATCAACTTTGAGTTTATAGTTCGTTTTATATTATGCAAAATCAACAAAGCTAGATTGTACCTTCGTTAATTGGCAAATCCAAAGGGGGAGAGGGAAGAGTGGAGCATTATCTTATGAGGGTGGTTCAAATATAAACCGGAATTTTTGAATAAACAAAAATATAGTGTCGTAAAAGTGGCTGCACTGGATGTTAGACTGGTCTGTTACGAAGTGTAGAGAACAGTCGGAAGCAGGTAACCTCGCTTGTTAGTGTAATATAGCCATGAGCGAGAAGGATGTACCAGTGTCTGTTGCGAAACACATCATTATTTGTTTTTTGGTCAAAGATAATGTAAAATCCGCGGAAATTTATCGAAAATTACTCGAGCAGTTCGGGGATAAGTGCCTCTCCAAGACTCAAGTGTATGAATGGTGATCCGCTTTCTGAAAAGGACGAGAAGTGATGGCAAACTTGCCACATGCGCGGCGCCCCAAAACAAGTGTTACCGATGAGAACGTCAGCGCTGTAGAAAAACTCATTTTGGAAGACCCACGCAGTACTGTATGCGATATGGCTGAAAATTTGGGCATCAGTGTAGGTAGTATTGAGCAAATAATTCATGAACAGCTTGGTTACTGCAAAATTTCAGCCAGATGGGTGCTAAGACTTCTGATTTTTGAGCAGAAATTCACACGCTAGAAAGTTTGCACGCATCTCCTGAAGTGATATGAAGAGGAAGGAGAAAATTTATTGCACCGAATATTCACCACAGACGAGACTTGGGTGCACTACTATACTCCAGAGAGTAAACGCGCGTCTAGTGGAGGAAGAAAGGTGAAGGCGCGCCAGTTAAAGGGAAAGTTACATTGTCAGCGGGGAAGGTGTGTACTGTGTTTTGGGACATGAGAGGAGTAATTGTGGTTGATTTTCTCACTGAATAATGAACTGTGAACGTGCAATATTATAGTAATCTCCTAAAAAACAGGGTGAAATCTGCCTACAGATCAAAACGACGTGATATTCCAATCCGTAGTGTGATATTGCTGCAAGACAACACCAGACGGCATACAGCTCGGCTTACGATGGAAACATTGAACAAATTGGGTTGGCAAACACCCTCCTTATTTGTCCCGATTTGTTGCCATGTGACTACTATTTATTTGGTCCATTGAAAGAGGCATTTGGTGGACTGCGATTCGAAAGCAATGCGGAGGTAGAATCTTTCGTGCTCGAATGGTTACGTGACAAGCCAAGAGATTTTTATGAAAAAAGCATCCGAAAACTTCTCGAGAGGTGGCAAAAGTGTGTAGAGTGTGATGGAGACTATCTAGAAAAACTGTAAAAAATGTCAGCTCTGTAACTTAATAACAAAAATTTTTATAGCAAAATCTGGTTTATATTTGAACCTCCCTCGTATTATTGTATATTTGTGAAACTGCTATGAATCAGTTATGGTAATGAAATCACTCAGCTATAAGTATATAGTACAGAATATGTACAGTGAATGCTGCTTGTCAAGGTCATTCTACTACTAAAAATGTGAGGCAAACAGTGTAAGTCATTACAGCAGTTAATTTCCTGACCTACACTAGATACTAAGAATTTATTACCGAACACTTGTGTGATAACACAAACCGTTAAATTTAAACATAGTATAACTAAAAAATATTGTGTTTTTTCATAGAATTTTAGAGGTTTCTAAATTCATTTTATAGACTCGGAAATGTGAAGAGCTAGCCTCAATGCAACGCAAGCCTCAAGTCGGGATGAAGTTGTCATCATACAACAACAGCAGTAGTAACACCGCCTCTGCCAACTCCAGTCCAGGACCTGCTGTGATATCTGTGAGCAGCACTGCGACACCCAAGCTGAGTAATCCAACTGCCACAGTTGTACGACAAGAAACTGCACAAACATCCGGAACCAAGAGATCCCCACCGTTCCCAACCCAACCTCTTCATCACCTTCCTGCAAGTACCACACACCATCACCACCACCCGTCTAAAAAGCATAAATTCCCACCCCATTCTTATAGAGATGTGTCATTAGCTGATGCTGGAAAATATGGAACACTTAATGAATTTGCATTTTTCGATAAGGTAAATTTATATTCTAATACTATGAAATAGTTATTTCATTAGTAATATCTAAAATAAAAAAAATTGTTGAGGAAACATATAGTAAAACTCAGTTAAATATTTGGGAGAAAAGAGCCTCTTTGGAATTTCTGAACAAATTGTAAAATGTCATATTGTCACTTGATGTATGTAAAAGATCGAATTGATCATAAAACTACCGTTATCTAGTGTAGTATTGCTACTCAAATTATACCACATAAGAAAACACAAATATATGTAAAAAAGGTAAAGTATTTTGCATGAAATTTTTTATATTTATTTATATTAAAGTATTTAACCCTTTTAAGGCCACGTAAGAAAACAATATTTTATTCGAAAAAGGCCAGAGACCTTGTAGGACTTGTATGCCAAAAAGGCCAGGCTATAAATGCCAGTTTTACCTTCATGTTGATTAAAAACATGTAACTTAACTAAAAACGCTAATAGAAAAATATGTACTATAATTATAAATTAAGAAAAAAAACATAAAAAATTAACAATTTTTTGTGTGTTATGTATACATATACTTAATTTAATTTGAATTTTTTGGTTTTGAACTATAATAAGTATATTCGAAAAAATGTTGTGAAATTAATTTAGTTATTTTCTAATATAATAATGTATTTTGCACAAACTTTGAAAATTTCAAGAAGATTGGCTGACAAATATATTGTCTAGACCACTTAAACGAAAGTTACATTTAAGCGTAATTTGCACCAAGTTTACAAATTATTCTACAATTCACAGCTGTCAAACCGAGCTAAAAACAAATACTGCAACTGATAAAAACTATACAAACAAAAATTAACACATTATAAGTAAAATAACATTACCACAAGTGCTTATTCCAAGACATAAACAATACATCTGACTGTAAAATCATTCAACTCACAGCTGTCAAACCGAGCATTACTTGACTTCGTCGAAGTTACAAGTTTTCTTAAATATAAAAAACTGTTTGTGCATTTTAATTATTAAAAACATAAACTGTGATGATTTATCCTTCGTTGCAAGTAAATTTTAATTAAATAAAAGAATAAAAGCTTGGTATTTACTGAAAAAATAAGCCGATATATCGGCTCTTGGACGTTTCCAGAGTTATTTTCGTAAGCTGATATGTCGGCTCATGGCCATCTAAGGGTTAATCATGCTATTCCTAATTGAATATTATTCTAATTCTAGATTTAAGTTTATCTATGTGAGAAGATTAATTACAGAACCTGGTCATGTATCATGTACATCATTATAATTTGCTAATATGTACTGTGTAATGTGTTTGTCTGTATGGCCTAATTAGTTTTGAATGTTTGTGTCGCAGGTACGCAGAGCTTTACGCAACCAAGAAGTTTATGATAACTTTCTTCGATGTTTGGTGTTATTTAATCAAGAAATTGTATCAAAATCAGAGCTCATCCAAGTAGTGACACCATTTCTCGGTCGGTTCCCAGAGCTGTTCAGGTGGTTCAAAGAGTTCTTGGGCATGACTGAGAGTCCTCCGATACATCTTCCTGGGAGCAGTTCTTCCCCAGTTCCAGGAACTGCAGCTGTTCTTTATGATAATATTATCAACAATGTAGCTCGCCAAGAAAGACCTCAAGGAGAACAGGCTATGAATATAGGTATAGATTTATTTTTGTTTCTTAACTCTCCAAAATTGCTATTTTTATTGCTCTTTTTGTAGCTAAGATACGTATAAAGGAAAATAATTTTATAAAATGATGACCTAGCTATCCTGAATATATAATTTTTGAATTGTTATGCAATTTGATACACTGAATTTTCTGAAGTTTTGCAAAAGTCTAAAGAAAAACATCTGATTAAAACAAAAGTTATTCTATTAAAATTACAATTGTACTGTGATTAACAATATTGATGTAGTTACTAATGATATCCACTAGGTTACAGCACCAAAGTACAGAATTATTTTTCTCTGAAAACATTATCTGTCAACTGATTTTGTTTCAGCGAATCTACAACAATAGTAATATAAGCTATATTGCTATTGATTAGTGAAATTTTTATATTTTGCAATGTTTTGTAAAAATGAAAGAGAGTACAAAGAAATTAATCTGAAAATAAATGTTACCAACAATATATAAATTGTAAATAGTTTTCAAATATGTGTTCCATCAAGAAAATAGACATTTATTTTTTATTTTGTCTTCCAAAAATTGTGTTTTTCTTATTTTGACACTATATTTACGCGATAACTTAGTTATTTTTCAATCTAGTGAGTTCAAATCTGACACACTTGTTCTTTGATATACCGTGTACAAACTGAGGTATTGAAAACAAAATCATTTCTGAAATAAAAATTATATACATTGTATAATATAGCATATAATGTCAAAACTATTTGGTCTCTACCTGACAATTTTAAATATAAAGCAAAATTCATACTGCAGTTAGTAAAGCATTTTATGTACTTTAGAATTTAAAAAAACATTAAATACATGCATTAGAAATGTAGTGCGAGAAGTGGTCACAATATATTCCAGCTCCTGTTTCTCCTTCCATTCTAGAGCCATCAGTATATACACGGATCCACTTCTCGCACTACATTGCTTTAAGCAGCAGTTCTACAGTGTTTGAGGTGGAATTGATAGCTGTAAATGAGGCTCTTGAACTCGCAATGCAGTGGGTCCCTGCACATGTGGGATTGATGGGAAATGAAGCTGCAGATAATTTGGCGAAGAGAGGAACAAAAATTATTCAAAAACCAGCAGGCTCCCTGTCATTACAAGCAGTTATAAGAAAACTAAAAACAGACTCACAGCAAAAATTTGTTAGTGAAATGAAGAAAAACCTACAAGACAAAGCTTATGATCCGTTTAATCTTTTTAAGGACAATAAGATGCTTCCACGCAAAATAGCTGTAGCAAATTTCCGCTTGGAAACTGGTCACGATTGTCTTGCCAAGCATCTCCATAGGATGAGACTAATAACCTCTGACAAGTGCAAGATTTGTCCAAAAGATGTGTATGTTATGGACAAGGATCCCTTACTGATCTGCGAGGGCCTGGATAGAGGGAAGCAGGGACGAAGGGACTTTCCTGGATTGTATTGGGAGGCAAGATCCAAAATGGTGTGAACCAAAAGGAGCCATTGGAAGAAGAAGAAGAAGTGCATTAGAAATGTTTTAATTTTTTAAAATGTAAACATGTTTTTCTTAAAAAACCACCCCCACCTTTTTGTGAGGGGTAGAAATGGGAAAAATATTCTTTTCTTGAAGTTATATCCATATACATGTTTTAATATACATTTTTAATGTACTACATACAGATTTTCATTGTTTTGGTTTCTTATCTCTCTTAATAATTACAGTACAATATCATTAGTCCGAATATTTGTCTCTCCGACACCTTCAGTCGTTTGAAGCACGAATTTCTAAGCAGTGAGTCATTGTAGGGTGTTTGTTGACTGCATTGAGTTGTATTAATTGTAATACGTATTGATGATTGCGATGTGTGTTGTGTTCAGTTCTACATTATGATAAAAGTCAACTCATAACTGCAGGCCAACTGAATTTTATGTAGCGTATTTTTTTCTTTCAAGTGGGACATTATAAAAAAAAATAAAGAACTTGCTTTATCTAAAGTTAGTTGGAAATGGGATGGAGTGGTTATGTTTACTGTTTAGTAAATGTTAGGAAGAAGTATTGTTTATGTACAAAATGTAAAATCAGCAAGTTTCTACAGCTAGTCTGCTAATTATAAGTGCAAGAGTATTACATTTCCGTTAATTGTCTTGGTTGCAATACGCTGTCTGCTTATACAAATAAGAAGTTCTTTGTTTATGTTCATGGAGCCTGACTTATTCTGTAGTTTGATGTTAGAATTTAAAAAAAATCATGTTGGAAGAGTTTACTGCATTCTAATGTATTTTGTACTTTTTTACCTTCATTTTTATTAAAGTTCAAACGTAGTAATATACAATATTTATATTTAATTGACCGTCGGGACACTCGATTTGGTCCTGTCAGAATTAAAGAGAGACTGCTCTAGTTCAGTAATTTTTTTTTACAGAAATATCTTTAACAGGTAAAAAGCTAAATTTAAAAAAATTTAATTTGATGTTAAAAAAAATATTGTGACAAACCATCTGAGTTTTTTTTTTTTAGTTTTCTTGTTTCCATCTAACTGAAATTTTGACAAAATAATGATACATTTGTTTGGATTATTTCGATAATTTAATTAAATGTGGGAAAGTTCGTGCGATGTTTTTTGTATCATTAATTTTTTTACTGCAGTATATGTTTGCGTACAGAAGTAAATGTATTTAATTTTCTTCAGCCGCCTCGGTGGTCTAGTTGATAACGTACTGGGCTGTCACCCCGAGGACCTGGGTTCTATTCCCGGCCAGGGCTTGGCATTTTCATATGCTGTAAATCATCCCATCATCTACATTAGCCCAAGTGTGTACAATAATAGAACGTTAAACACCAAAAAAAAAAAAAAATTTTTTTTTAAATATGCTATTTTTTTTTATTTTAAGGTGAAAAGCACATTGAGGCTATTATTGCCTCCCTAAATGTAACTGTGAGTGAAAAAGTGTAAAGTCGTAAGTGTAAGTGTGTGTTAGACTCGGGTACCGCGAAGGGACGCCTAAATCCTCTCAATAGGTGCAGCTAGTCTGCACTCCCCTGCGGATGCTATCCTTAGTCCTTAGATAGTAGTATTCAAACTATCTTTAAGTCTTATATTTTCTAAGGGGAAAACGTTATACAACATTGATCTACAACATGTAATCTATAGGTGATATGTGCGATATTCAGAAACATTGTACAGTCGACTCCAGATTTTCCTGTATGACCTGATTGTTATCGCCTAAATAACATAGGACCTGACTTACTTAACCTGGTACACTTTATAGCACCAAAAAACATCCATATTAAATTCTCGCACTAATCTCCTGGCTTTCAAACAGCCTGCGCCTGCGAACCTAGCTCACAAGTCTTCTGTCAACCAATGATTGGTTTGCAGTGCTCATGTATCTCAAATCTAATATACACTTAGATTAATACATTTCTGCCCACTCACTACCTCGCATCACGTGTGCTCAATATCTTCATATTGGTTTGTGCGTTTGTTCTCTGATTTTTAATAATGGATTTCTGAGAAGTTATGGTTCCCGCCATAATTTCGAGTATAAATACAGGTTAAAAATCATTGCGGCAACATCGAGGAGAACCACCCTCCACAGAACAGCTACACAGTAGCCTACCAATACTCAGACAAACGTTACAATTTGGTCGGGAGGAAATAGGAGGAATCCAACCAAATTTAAATAAGACACAAACTTCTTTCATCTTACCATTCTGAACTGGAAGAGTGAATCACCAGTCCTCGGTCGACCTAGTTAACACCCAGATTTCTACTGTTTCTCCTGGAGACTACAACATAACATGATTGTGTTCTCTAACATTGCCCAACATTTGTCCCATAGTAAATATGTGCCCTTAATGTAAATTATATAGAATAAATTTACATCCCATAATTTTTTTTAAATTCGTTTAACAAGTTTTTTCACTATTCCTGTTCAGTTATGTTATAACCAAGTAAGTGCCACTATAATTCATATTGACCGACAAACAATTTTACTTTTTTTCTTCCCTATCGAATAGTCTCGAAACTGCATTTTATTTTTTTACATCATTCATTCATTTCGTTCATTGATGTTTTGTTATCGACTGTTATTGGTTTTACTTCATCTTCTTTCACCATGCCTAACCTTGACGCATGCTATCTATAACACTATACATTTTGTCATGTTGGTCTTATAACTGTTTCTGAGATTCCGAGGTTGATCACTGCTGGATTATTGGTGTTGCTGTACCAGATTAAGTACATACTATAAAGTTAGTGCACGTTATAAATTTTTGTTTATAGATTTTTCATCGTGCAAGAGATTAGGAGCCAGCTACTGTGCATTGCCTAAGAATTATATGCACGCTTCTTGCTCCGGAAGAACAGCTTTGTGTAGGGAAGTTCTTAATGATACTTGGGTTTCCTTTCCTACGTGGTCTGAAGAGTCGACCTTTGTAACTTCGAGGAAGACACAGTACGAGGAGTACATCTATAGATGTGAAGATGAAAGGTTTGAGGTGGGGTTTTATTTTGTTCATTATTTGTTCGCTTTGTATTTACGCAGAAGAATTGAAATTTGTTTTGTAATTTTCATTCTGATTTTGTGTATCCTTTTAAATTCTTTTTACCAGTGAGTTATCAAATATCAGAGAAAAATGCTTTGTATAAACAAAAAATAAGTTCTTATATTAAATTTTGAAAAGGTTCGTTATTTATTTCCTAGTCGAGTATACAATCAGACCTACCAAAAAATCACTTATAATTCCAGTGTTTTCAAAAGGGTTACACTGTAAATTTTTTATAAAAAGATTCACTATCCACATTAAATAATTAGTTGCAATTTTGTCTAACAAAGTAATGTTGTTCTATTTAAAAGCTGTTTTTTTTTCAGCTTGATGTTGTACTCGAGACCAACGCAGCAACAATACGAGTTCTCGAAGGTGTCCATAAAAAGTTGTGTAGGTTATCCAGTGAAGATTGCAATAAATTTCGATTGGACGATTGTTTAGGAGGCGCTTCTCCGACTATACACCAACGTGCTCTGAACAGGTTAGAACCGACAATGAAAACATTTATGAATTCAAACACCAGGCTTATTCCGAATTTTTGTTTGTTCTGTTTGTTGAAATTGCTTAGGTAAATTTTGTAATGGGAGTAGTTTTGTTCATAGCTTAATGTCATCTCTAAAGATTATATAATTTTGTAATTAAAATGGCTTTAAGGGTTAAATTTTAATAAATTTATTCATTTTTATGAAAAAATGAGTTCAATTTATCCCTTATTGTGGCAATAGATGTTCAGTATGTTTGCAATATTTGTTGAAATTTGTAATGTATGTTACTCTACTCACAGGATATATGGAGACAAAGCAACTGATATTATTGATGGCCTCAAGAAAAACCCAGTTGTAGCCGTTCCTGTTGTATTAAGGCGGCTAAAAGCAAAAGAGGATGAATGGAGAGAAGCACAAAAGGTAATTTCTTCTTGAAATAAAGCCTACTAAAAAGAATTATCACTATGTGAAAGTGTTGCCAAGAAACACTTAGTTCAGTGTAGTAATCTGTTAATATTTTTAAAGGTTAGATTTGCAGAAACCTTTGCAAGTAGTGAATTCGTGAATGTTGAGTCCTTCCTTTCTTTTCCTTGTAAAATTGAAGGTTAGGTCCTTTTACATTTGTTAAAATAAGTGAAACAGATAGAATTGTATAATAAGTTTTAAAATGTATATTATTGCTATTGTAGTAGCTACTATACAAAGTTTATTACCTAGTTTTGGCTGATACGTCAAGAATAAATCAATCATTAAACCAATGTAGCAACACAACTGTAGCCTTTATACATGCTTAATTTTTTGTCTCAACACAATGGCTGAGATTCCCAGAATTAGGTCTATACACAGCACAATGCACTACTCAGATGTCAGTGTGTCATAGACTTCTTGCAACTTTTATTTGTTTATTTTGTAAAAAAAACTGACAATATTACATTTATTTTGAATTAAGAAAATAGCGAAAAATCCAAGTTGAGCACTCGCCAATATTAAGTTGTTCTTCATTTGTCATTTTACGAACGTTAAAAAATTTACTATTTAATTTATACTACGATATTTGCGTATTCAGTGTTTGTATTCATTAATTTTGTCACTGTAAGGTTAAAAACCTGACAATGATTGGAGTTTATTTTTGTTTTGTAAGTAGTTTCAAACAGTACTTTTTTGTATTTTGTGTACTGCTTTGAGTCATGATATTTCATATAGGCCTATAAAATTTTAGCTATTTTTTTTTCTCTAGATAACAAACTGAAATTCCGTAGAAAATTTTTTAAAAAAATTTTCAAATTTCGTTCAGAAGTATGAAAATGAACTTGATGGTAATAAATAGTTACTAATTTTATGGAAGCCAGAGTTTCATTTCATATTTTTTTATTGAAAAGTATGAATATGTTTCCTTATAGAAATGTTGTTTGTATAATGTTACACAATAGTTTTTTAAAAAGTCACATCATGTCGGCGAAAGAAATGCTTGTCACAGTTATTTTTAAGTGAAATTGCAAGATCTAATTCTTGGTTTGTTTTGTAGGGATTTAATAAAATTTGGAGAGAACAAAATGAAAAATATTATCTCAAATCGCTGGACCACCAAGGCATAAATTTCAAACAGAACGACGTTAAAGCTCTGCGGTCCAAGTCTTTATTCAATGAAATAGAAACATGCTATGATGAGGTAAATATGATTTGTATTTTAAATGATGTAGCCGCCTCGGTGGCCTAGTTGATAGCGTACTGGGCTTTCACCCCGAGGACCTGGGTTCGATTCCCGGCCTGGGCTTGGCATTTTCATACGCTATAAATCATCCCATCGTCTGCATTAGCCCAAGTGTGCACAATAGTCGGACGTTAAACACCAAAAAAAAAAAAAAAAAAAAAAAAATTAAATGATGTGTATACTTCTCTTGCAAATTAGTGTATTCAGTTGACCCTGTATGATTCCAAACAAAATAAATTAGGCATATATTTAAAGGTTAAGGGGTTTGATAGATCCTGGCACCATGACCAAACAGTGTTGTGCAATTAAGATTCTTATGTACTACTTTGGTAGACTGGTTTCCTCCATGAGTTTTAGCAGTCTACTGACTAGTTCATTGCTGGCAAGAGTCGCACAGTTGTAGATTTTATGATATGAAGTATATATAGTCCCGCATAGCATACACATGATTTCTCCGTGGTATAAATTCCTAAATTGTTGAAATTCATCCTCAAAACCTTTGTTCCCTGTAATTGGTTCTGTGGTTCTTCTGTTTGCCCTCTACACAGGGTCCGTACTGTCCCAGCAGAAAAATCTTTTTTTCAGTAGATGTTTTCCTGGCTGATATTTATAATTTGTCATCTATAATCCTTTAGTATTATGGAAGTTTAATGACTGACATATATTATCCTATAGTCTTGGATGTTTTTCTGTCAGCTTTGTCATTAAAGCCCTATTGTGCGTTTGATCCATGGAAGGTCTCGTGTTCATAGGTTTAGTTAGAAGTCTGTTGCTACCACCACCTCTCTTCTCAGTCTACACTTATCCGCTCCCACTAAACATTTGTGGGTGGCATTAATGACTGGAACTGTTTAACCCCATGTCTCACTTCTTCCATTGGAAGTTAGGTAAGTCCGCTTAATGTCCCCACAGTCTGCTTCCGATTCCATGGTATTAGGTTACAGCCCCAATTTCTTCCACTGTTGATTTGGACAGTTTGTTTTTAGCTATCAAAATTCCATGAGTAGTTATGGAAATAAAAAGTTCTACAACATGCCTGTGTAGGTAAGGCTAAAACTGGAGGTCGCTTGGTATCCAGAGTCTGCATACTTGAAGCTAAGCTCGTCTTTAGCCGTGTAGCCTTTGATGTACGATGCTTCACCTTGGCTTGGGATTTGATTAAAGATAAGGAAGGATTGTGAGGAGGTGGAGGGGCTGATGGGTTTAGGTTCTGATTTCTCCCGAGGTGGCTGGAATTTAACTAGATCAGTAACTTATATATAGGCAGGATCCATTAACATTACATTCTAAATAATATTTTACATGGTATAGATAATTTTAAAATGTCCAGAATTTCAAATTAATTACTTGTAATTTTTACTTTAGTGTGTTTTGGTGTTAATGCTATACATTGCCTTTCAGTTATCTTAAAATAGTTGAATTTGTAACTTCTGCTAAATATTTATAAACAACTCCGTTTCACTTTTTCAGTAAATTAATAACAAATGTTCGAATTTCAGAGACATGAACAAGCAGAGAGTAATGGCGATCCGTTGTCTTTAGGCCCGCACATGGTCCTGCCATATCGAGATAAGGCTGTCTTAGATGACGCAGCCAATCTACTTATCCATCATGTTAAACGTCAAACAAGTATACATAAGGAAGACAAACAACGCATAAAGCAACTTATCCGTCAATTCCTGCCAGATCTCTTCCACCATCCGAGACAGGAGTTGAGCGAGGATGAAAGGGAAGAAGCAGGTTAGGGAATATTTTTATTGTAAAAATATATGAAGGTTTTGTAACACAACCAATACATTTAAATATTATTCTGTTAATAATATTAAATTAACGTAGTATGATATGTTAAATTTATATATTTAATATAAATATAGATAGCTTTAAATGAAGGAATGTAACAAAAATGGTAACATAGATACAATACTTATAATTTCTAATTTGATATTTGATTATATTTAGTGAATTGTGTAATTCACTTTTACTGTAATTCGCTTTCATAATTACGCCATAATTCGCCAATATAATTCGCTTTCTACTGTAATTTATGTTGTTTTCTCTTTCTTCAGGATATATAATGTATCTCTTTCTTGGAGCATTTATGTATTGTTGCCAATAAATATTCTATTCTATTCTAATGACTTTTGTAGATGAAAAGATGTCTGCAGAGCCTTCAAGTCCAGGCCGTAAGGATAATTTGATCAATGAAGGCAGACGCAAAAGCACTGAAGATGGTCAAGGCAGCAGTGATGATAAGAGAGAGGAAGATTATAAGATACCAATACATGCTATAACATCATTTCCTGTAAGTCTTACTTAAAATTTTACATATTGAAACCACTAAGATATTGACTGTGGAGCATCAATTAGTTGACCCAGTCTGACTGAACCGCAATTACCCTAACTTTTGCCAGTGAACTTAACTTACCACCAAAACAGTTTCTTATTTTCTGAACAATTATGATTTGAAACCGTGTATTTTAGTAACAAAAAAACATTTTTTATGTGTGTGTGTGTGTGTGTGTGTGTGCGCGCGCGCGCGCATGCGTGCACATATTCCTGTTTACAATAAATCCTGTTAAATAATGACTTTTTTGTTCAAGGATGAAGTATATACTTTATTTTTTGGAAATGGGAATTGGTACTTATTCCTTCGACTTCATCAAATCCTCTGTGATCGACTGTTTCGCATGTACGAACAAGCGGGAATTTTAGCCAGAGAGGAAGCAAAAAGTAAAGCTACTAGAAAAGAGAGCGTGGCGATTGCACTTAGGCTAAAAACAAAGGGTTAGTTTCACCAAATATTTCTTTTAATATTAATGTAAGTGATGTTTAGTATATCTTTATGTTATGTTATATTTTATTGTTCAGTTACAAAAGTACACATAGATTTTCACCGAGCGTACAAAGGTTTATATGTGTAAAATATTGTAATTAATTCAGTTGTAATTCCAATTGTAATTAAAAATTATATTAATTTAATTAGAAAATAAAATGAATAAACTGAGTATAAAAATGAATACATATTGTATAATACTTATATTGAATTTGTAATGATTTACAGCTGAAATCGACGTAGAGGATTATTACCCTGCTTTCTTGGATATGGTGAAGAATGTTTTGGATGGCAACATGGATGCTAATACTTACGAAGACACTTTAAGAGAAATGTTTGGCATCTATGCGTACATTTCTTTTACCCTTGATAAAGTAGTTTCATATGCAGTTCGGCAGGTATATGCTGAATACGTTAAGAAAAGTAATTTTAATAAATTTAAAATTATGGCAGAGAAATACTGTCCGTAGCTGTAGAGAAAGTAGTGCCATATGCAGTTCGACAGGGTAGAAGTTGAGTACTTACGAACATAATTTTAAAAAATTAGTTTACGGCTGTGATATTTGGTTTTGTAAAAAGAGATTTATTATTACAGTGGTACCCTCGTTAGCAGTCTTAATTCGTTCCAGAGATAAGACTGCTATCTGAGCAGACTGCTGTTCGAGTCGGCAATTACAATAGATACTTAAAGGAAACATTTTAATTTATTCAAAAATGGAAAACTAATTTTTTTAACACGCCAACAAATTAAACTTGTAAACGAGTTGACACATGAAATAAAATTAGGTACCATGACAGAAATGGGAATAGGAGTGGGTATTCTGAGAAGAGATAACTAAGAAATATCTGGAAGTTATTGTCCTACAAAAACCAAACACCCATCAATCAAAAGCTTGTTTGTAATGTTTAATTCTGTAGCACAGCACAATGGGTATGCAGTGTAAGTTGTTTTTTTTTTTCAAATAGTGATTTTTGAATATTTTTTTGTTTTATTTTATACCTTATTATCTTATTAACACGTGCTAATCAATGGAAAATATTTTTTTTGAAAGATTATTTACAATTTAGGTTGTTTTTTACAGAACTATATTGTGGTGTCTGCTGTTTACATTGCATTAAACATATTAAATTTCATACACAGATAGACCAGTTATGCGCGTTTATTATTAACTACATGTATTTACTGTTCATGCTTGTTAAATATTCCAAAAACCATTACTAAATGTTAAGGCTTATCCCTTTTTTGCTTGGTTCGTTCTCGTAATTAAAACATTGTGAAAATGGCGTCTGTTATTTATGAACTTCACGTTTTGCCTTTTTTGTGTTAGATTCACCAACTAACAACAGTGTCAGATCATTGGTTATATATTTTTTTAATAAAGGTTTATTTATCGTTTTAATGATCAAAAACACTAACTACTTTCGCACGGTAGCAATTTTGAGGTTATGCTGGTCACTTATTTTCGATTTTTATATTTCCCGTGCTTTTCGCGCTATTATATTTTGGGTGATTACTTTTGCGCATGTAATAAAGCATTTTAATGAAAAAATCTAAAACAACCTACACTGCATATTTACCTTTCAACCCTTTATCTGAAATGGGAGTCATGTTATGCGGTCATGAAATGACTGTTATGCGGGTCATTTTTCATTCCGTGAATTAGACCGTTGTCCAGGTCGACTGTTAGCCGGGTTACCATTGTTTTTGATTAGGTCTGTTTGGAACAAAATGTTCACATACGGTGGTGATATCAATTAATTAAAAATGTTGATACAGGTGAGTATATTAATTAATTAGAATTTTGTTCACAAAAAGTATGTTATGGAATATTTATTTCCACATGGACCAAAATTGTTTGATACTAATTGTGTATGCTTTTGTAATATATGTTTATTACAAATATGTAGTTATTTTTAAAGAATGAAATGGTTTTTTTTATTGTAATGGAGTAATTAAAAATTTTAGTTCTAATTGCAGATTAATTAAACAATAACTGGAGGACCATTATATGAGGTATTTGACTCATATAAAGCATATAACCTAAATATTATTCATAAGTGAACTTAGCCCTTTCGGTGAGGTGTTGAGAGTGTCCAGTGTAAATGCTGCACTCGCTGGAAGAAGTCCAGAAATCTGTAGGTTACTCTACAGTAATTACCGCAAGCAGTGACACAAAGTTATACACAAAAATTCATATGGATTTCGATTGTTTGTTACAAAATGTTCACTTAATATTCGTGGTAGTCACTTAATGTTGACATTAGTTTTAACAACTGTAAACAGAAGATTTAGGTAGCATTTAGTATAGTAAAAGAGTATTTAGAGTGTAGTACTAATTAGGTTTATTTCTTAATGTTTGGAGAGCTAATAAATTAGAAATATACTCATAACTGTGATGAAGTATCAAACACAATCTCGTAGTAAGAGACGTGACTATCGCATTATAAAGAGTTAATTGTTAGCGCATTCAGAGAAATCAATAGATTTTTATCTATTAAATTCTCATGAAGGAATGCTAGTAGTAGTAATAATCGTTCAGTGTTGGAGATTTGGTAAAACAAGTGTTTTGAGAGCGCATGGATTTGCAGAACATACACAGATACACACTTTCAGATTAGGGTTTACTAGCAAAGTGGTTCTTGGTGCGGTTGGTCCAGCGATGCTACTGCTTTGAGTTTGAAGTCACATTATGCGAAATAATCTGAATGTGGGATTTTTGTATTAATTTCTTTTTCATTGTATTCATAAGGTTTAGCCAACCGAGAAATCAAGTCTTGTGATTGGTAGTTGCACTTGGCGTGAAGCTTGTTGTTTACGAATAACGAGGCTTTAACGAAAAGTTATCTAACCTTCTGTGCAGCATGTTGTCATGCAATTCTCTTGATTTGTGGAAGAATAGTTCATTGTTGTATACACATTCTACGACTGCTGAATTTGTAATGTTTACTTTATTCTGAAAATTATATCCAAATGGCTTTAACACTGTCCATAGCGATACATTGCTGTAATAAAAAATGGCGGAATGCAGATTAAATTTCTTGGTTAGGCCTATTATGTTTGATTTGAAAATATCTTTAAAATTGATACAAAGTGTGAATAGGCAATCGCATCCAAATAGCACCGTTTGTGTTGAAATAATTTAAAACTTTACTAACCCGGCTAAAAATTACTATAGTGCCGCCATCATACTAAATTTGTTTCTGCTGTTGTGACCTTCGTGGTAATTGGATATGATCAATTATGCATATACAAATTGAAGTCACAATTTTCATCTTTCCGGATTCAACATGTTTCCATTTGCTATCAGAGTAATTAATTTTTTAGGTAAACTAAACAGAAATATACTCTAGGCACTATTAACGTGTTCATAAAAATGACTGTGATACTAACCAACTTTTTTCATCTATTTTGATTTCTCCATAGTATTTTAAGCATTCAGAATATTAAATGATTATTTACAAGTTTTAAATAAATACTTCAATTTAATTATATTGTCCATTCAAACACACTAAAAAATGTTTTTTAATCCGTTTATATAGGGTAATGATTAGGTATTGCAAAGAAACATGCTGAGGCTTTTAAAACTGATTTTAGGTTAATGTTTATGGTGTGAAATTTAAGTTTTGCACTTGAAATGAAACTTCCGAAATACCAAATTCCATTAAGCTCAAAACATTTGTTGGTAGGTAGCAACAGAAACAGTGCTAATTGACTAAATACATGGTGTCGCAAAGATAAAAAATGAATTTTATAATACCAAATTATTCTATACTTATGTATAGTCGATGAGGTAAATTGACACAAAATAGAATATTGGTCAAGATTTGTAAACAAAATTGTACTACCAAAGTCCGTTCTAAAGGACTTCAACTATTTTATTAAAAAGTATATGGATTTGCTGACTGATTATTATATTTTATTATTGATGCAGTGTTTTGGTCCTTTGAATTGAATTGAATCATTTCCTATATTTGAGATGTAGTTATGACCATTAGGACCTTTCTTTCACTTAACCTTACAACACCTCTTTGTTCCATCTCCCCAGACGCCTCGGTGGCCTAGGTGATAGCGTACTGGGCTTTCACCCCGAGGACCCGGGTTCGATTCCTGGCCAGGACTTGGCATTTTCATACGCTATAAATTATCCCATCGTCTGCATTAGCCCAAGTGTGCACAATAGTCGTACGTTAAACACCAAAAAAAAAAAAGTTCCATCTCCAGAATAAAACCACTAACACCAGACTAAGAACACCAACACACATAATTTATACCAAACAGGAAATAGGTATGCCCAAAGTGGTTAAGCGATCAGTCTGTTACATCTCCAAAATTGCACACTTTGAAGTTGTATGTTTGACACTAGAGTTATTGCCATAAACTTTCCATTTGCCATTAATTCCGTTGTCCTGATTAGTCTAACTAGCATAAAGTATTGACATTAGAATATATACAAAACTGTACAAACACGTTATACATAAAAAAAGTTCAAGGTTGCACACTTCGTGAATTCATGGGTGCTAACAAGTATAGGCTTCCTTGTATGTACATTCCAAAAATTATTTTTGATATAAGAGTATAATTTGACATTCCAAAAATTTTATTCTTTTTTATTTCAATGTGTTTGTACAGTTTTACGTTGTTATGATTTTTAAAAAATGTTAATTTTTAGTTACTAGTTTCAAATATTATAATGAGCTCACAGCCAAAGAATGAACACTGTTGACAAAGACAGGCAAATTACGAAACTGCTGACATACTGCCTGTTGCAATAAGCAACAAGGTATGTAGAACAGCAGTTGAAATAAAAGCTTAGGGAAGAAGTAGGGCGGGGACAGTCGATTCTGAGGGGACTGATATATTCCGAGGGACAGTCGATTCTCTGAAGACCCAAAGGGCTGTACGTCGGGACGCACTAAAAGAGCATTCCAGCCAGACGGTGCTGAGAAGTGGCGAATCGGCGGTAAAAAGTAGACAAAAATTTGCGTACACTTCTCCCCCTTTTTACTTTTGGTTTGAATACATTAGGATATATTTTAGGGGAATACTTTGAAGAATAAGACAGTATTGTTCGTTCTTGGGTTTGTCATCAACCATAGTTGTAACTGTTAGAAGATAAATATATTGTAATACATATCAATATATTAAAGGTTTTTTTTCATGAACCACTGATAATTAATTCTTTGAAGGACCCGAGCAGTAGAGACCCTGAACCTCTAACAATGTAAATTGTATGTATTGGTGTTCTTAATACATAATGATTATATTCTGATAGATCAACGTTTTGAAACGCTGTGCCAATTGATAAACTGTGTTAAATATTTATAATTGATATTATGTTAAATGTTTATAATTAACACAATTATAACATAACAGTAAGTCATTATAATGTAATGGTAAGTATAACTTTTATACAAATAATGATCAAATTAAGAAGTTTATTATTTTATTTTGTATTAAATCTTGCATCAAACTATTGATAATAAATATCTACTTATTGTAGCTGCAACACTTGGTAGCTGATGAGTCGTGCACTGAATGTGCCGACATGTATTTAAAAGAGAACAGAAGAGGCGGAGCCGGCGGGTTGTGTGTCACTGCAATTCAAAGATCGGGAGTTGAAATGAGTTACCAAAGGAAGGCTGAAGCGGCTCTTGCTGATGAAAATTGTTTCAAAATATTTATTGTAAGTTCGTACTTTCAATGTTTGTAAAGCAAGATTTAAATTAAAAAATTATGTTGTTGTTTTCCAATGGCTTCCGCTGGCTCACACTATCTTTGATCTTGCTTCCCAGTAGAGGCCAGGGAGGTCTCTTCTTCTCTGCTTCTCTTCATCTAATTTTCTGCAGACCAGGAGATGTTGTTCTGGCTTTGGGAAGCATTTGCCATCATTGTTGATCATTAGCACTACCCAGGGGACACGTACAGCTTAAAGTGTGTTGCGGACGCGATCAACTTTGTCCCCCAATTACAAAATTATTGTTTACCCACTTTCTGCATGTATTTACTTTGTAGTAAGACTGTGGGTGTATATAAAGAATAATTTTTGTGTGCCTATTATCATTGGTGTTCCTTTAATGCCTAAATGAAAAGTTAGAAGATGATTGAACTGTAAGTTTTATTCTGTCTGTACTGAATTTCAAACATTTTACTTTCTCATTGTGAAAACGAAATTAATCGATCTCAATATCATGATGGCTCTATCTGATTTCGGCTCATCTGAATACAAAAGGAGTGGTTTTCATATCCTACCAGTGTACATAGCTGGAGACAATATTAATGGACCAATTTTGATGAATTGGTCATTTCTAATTACCACTTTTTTAGTCAAAAAACTGTTAAAAATTGGATTTTTTCAAAATAGTCTATCAAGTTTTACTCAGATTTAATCCATAAGTAACTGTTTTTTAATAGTTACAAAACTACCACATTTCGTATTTATCCAACTTAAAATTTATGCACTAGAGTTTTGTTACCAAGATAATCTTATATGAAAAAATATTTCTTTACGGTTATAATTCTTTGTTTAAGCTAATTTATCAGTAAAATTAAATTACTGTACGTTTGTTCCTTGTATGAAACAAATTAAGCTACTTTAAATTATCGTACCTTTTCCTTTTTTGTTTGTATAACTTGTTAACAAAATGAAGTAAATGGTTCTGAACTTTTTTATATAAAAAATGTAATAGAAAACTTTAGAATGTGAAGTTAATGATTGTGTTACTGTTATAGTACAAGCGAGACTGTAAGATGACCATAGAATTATTGGATACCGATGGCGAGGATCCAGAACCACCAATCAGGGAAGTGGAAAAATGGTCTGCGTACGTAGATAGATATGCCCAGAGTCATTCTAAAGACGAAGAAGTAAGTTGTATATGTTACTAATCTAGCCTGCATTTTTCAAAAGATACTTTCTGTAATAACTAAATGCAGTACAATTCTGATTATTGACCTAATTGGGACCGATGGTCAGTCGGATAATACGAAAGTTGAAGACGGTAAGAGGTATTTCGACAATTTTTTTACTTAATGTTTATATTTGATGCCAGGTTGACTGATAAAGACTAGGGATCAGCATTAATGAAAGTTAACGGTAGTAACTGCAGTTGCAGACCTACAACTTTTGAGGTTCACAAATTCAGAAACGCAGCAAACTGCATGATGCCTTAGCTCACCTCAGATTAGGTCCTAAGAATTCGAAAGAACTGTTAGATAAAAGCCTCTAAATAAAAAATCATTTATAATGTAACTGTTTTATTAACAATATTCATAAATAACCTAACATAAACAATTTTAAATATTATTTAACTACAAACAGAATGGAAATGGAAAATGATATGCACTGTATAGAGTAAAAAGAATATGGTGTTGAGTAAATGTATAGTAATTAAAATAAAAAGGTCATGTGTTATTATTAAATTTTATTAGTTTTTTTTTTTAAATGCACTTGACATTACTTCAGCGAGGCAGTCATGTGCCACAGTTATTGTTTGTTTTAATTAAAGTTTTGTAATTTATTGACAGATGATTGATATAGACGACGAACAAGATTCGGATCGGGAAAGAAGAATGTGGAGCAAAGCTGTTTTTTTGCCGAGAAATATTCGACTGTGGCATGAGAAAGTAGGCAAAGACAAATCCAAGTTACCAAAAATGGACTCTTGTGATGAGACTGAGTGCAGATTTAATTTAAATTCCTATAAAATGGTTTTCGTTGTAAACAGAGAAAACTATCTTTATAAACGGCAAGCACTGCACAAAGCGAGACAGGTAATAAAATTAAATATTACGGTATTATCAAGTAAAAACTCTTATGCGTTTTAGAGATCAGTATTTCTCCATCTGTCGTCAGATATATATCTGTACAAGAATCATTTGGCTTAGCCAGTATATAAATATTTATTCTAAAAAAAAGACAAACTTATTTTTTATTTTAAAATTATAACTGAAGTAGTAGATGTCAGTTGGTATTTTCATTATGGTTGGTAATTTTCACATTATAATTTTTTCAGTACATTACTGAAAAATAGGTTATTTTAAAATATAATAAAAAAAGTATAACCAAATGATTTTTTCAGTGATTTATTTAAATCACACGCACACACACACACACACACACTCGCTGAAAATCATTTAAAAATTACACTGTATTTACATACAATGTGTATGTCTGTGTGCAATTTCTTGACTTTTTTTTCAATATGTAAATACAGGATAAGAGAAGTGTAAGTAAATGTATTCCACGGACGTCTGTTTGATATTTGTGATACTACTATGGCAGTGAAATAACACAAATAATTGGTAGCTGGAATGGATGTCATTCTTACATGTCCATGGCTACATGTATGGAGTCAGATGCAGCATATCAGAGAATTTGTTAAATTTGTGATAGACAACTGTGGAAGATTTCATTATTCGTTTGTTACCTAACTAACAATCATTATTCGACTAACAAATTGGTAGTGTACTGATGTTCACATTCGGCTTGTCTATATACAGTTTCATTATATTTTTGTATGATCTTAAGAATTATAAATTTTAATTTCAATGTTGTTACAAAGTCAAATATTACTTCAATATAATTAAAATTTGCAGAACCTTTCAAGGTAAACTTTTAATTTAGTGCCTGAGCATTTTATTTAACGAAATTAATATTTCAGTAAATTGGTTGAATTAATAAAATAAATTATATATGTATTTTTTGAAGCAATTTTGGAAGAAATTTAAAAAATAACCTATATTTTCATTATTTTTTTTTTGTGTTTAACGTCCGACTATTGTGCACACTTGGGCTAATGCAGACGATGGGATGATTTATAGCGTATGAAATTACCAAGCCCTCGCCGGGAATCAAACCCGGGTCCTCGGGGTGAAAGGCTAGTACGCTATCCACTAGGCCACCAAAGCGGCCTATATTTTCATAATTTATTAGGCGTCTGCAGGCCATGTAAAAGATGTCTGAATAATGCCATGGGCTGATGTAAAACGGGGATTTTTTAGATTGACTGAATATCACCATGGGCTGATGTTATCGGCTCTTTTGGTCTGTCTGAATACTGCCATTGATCGATTACATTGGTTTGCAGAAGCTGTCCAAATACCGCAGTGGGCCGAAGTAATATGGGCTCTGTTTTTCCGACTGAACACAGTCACAGCTGATTATATTGGCTCGCCCACCTCGGTGGCCTAGTTAATAGCGTACTGGGCTTTCTCTGAACTGATTGTGTACTTTTGTCAATAACATTCACATATTAATTTGACAATGCGAAGTGTTGACCTGACCAGACAAGGACAAGAAACTATATTTTGTAAATATGCAAGTCCAGATAGTGTATAGTCATGTTCTTTACATTTATAATAGATCTACACAAACAATGTCCAGTCTGTAAGTACAGTCTATTGTAGATATGATGTTGACTGTACTTTTTACTTCCTTCTCACTGTAGCGTCGTAATAAATAAACCGACTAACTGATAGGATTGTGCTCACTTGCAGGTCAAAAGTAGTCGACTTTGTCAAGTAATATTAATCGAATATAAGTGGTTTGACACTTTCGATGATAATTACATTGTTTTTTGTTTATATTGTTTGTAGTTTGGTATTGAAAATATGTATACATATTATATACATTGCCTAAAAATAGAAGTTAATATTTGCTTTTATTTATTTATTTAATTTTTTTTTTTTTGGTGTTTAACGTCTGACTATTGTGCACACTTGGGCTAATGCAGACAATGGGATGATTTATAGCGTATAAAAATGCCAAGCCCTGACCGGGAATCAAACCCGGGTCCTCGGGGTGAAAGCCCAGTACGCTATCAACTAGGCCACCGAGGCGGCTATTTGCTTTTATTAACCCCCGTTAATATCTGCTTGGCACGACCCGTCTTTAATCAAAATTCTAGCTTGGCCCGAACCGAAGTCAGGCTTTTCAGTCGGCCTGACTCGACCTGTATAATTTGGGGCTCTGTGGGCCCCTATAATTTATTTCGGTTGTTTACAATTTTTACTTTTTTTTCACCATTTAATACTCAAAATCATACTAATGAAATAACCAACTAAAGTAGCAGTCGATTGATTGAACAACAGTTCGACTAATAATTTGCAACATTATTAATCTACAAACTTATTAATCATGCAAATGATTAGTTCGTAATGCATTGCCAAGTCCTTCAAGGACTTCAAGTTGATATACCGACAGCTGATTCGTTATGGAAACATGATTATCAACACTTCCGTAAACGATTGTTGTTTTTTTTTTCAAATGACTCAGTTGTCAAGTCAGACTTGTTGGACAACAGTACACCTCGTGGTAGTTCTGTTCTGATCTATTAATAATTAGTAGTGGGGTAGATTAGTAGTCGATTCATTTGATTCATTTCATTAGTATTGTTCATAGTCGTACATCACCAGGTTAAATTGATAAATATGTTTATTGAAATATTGTTTCCTCATAATACAAGTTGTACTTCTCTGTCACACAGTTTCCATTGTTTTGTTCACAGTCGCACATGAATTTAAGCAAAAGGCTTGGACAGAAATTTCTTACGTGGCACAGGAATTGGGCATCGAATAATGTGAACCAGTCACAGCGTGATGTTGCAAGGGATTGGCTCATGGGCAAAGCTCCTGATACAATGCCCAATATCACTTTGTGTCTTACTGACAACCCGTTGGACAAACCCCCATATCGATCTTACAATAGGTTCAAAGTACGAAGGATCAAAGAGGAAAAGTAACCCAAGAGTAGTGTACAGTTCCTTCATTTTCGTCTGTAATTGTAAATAATTTCCAATTGAAAATTATTGTAATAAAATTACTGGTAAGTTATATATTTGAAATATTTAAATTGGATTGCTCACTTAATATTTTGGGACAATTACTTGACAAAGTATAAATGTTATGTTGCACTCTGTTTACGACTAGGGCGAGTCAATTGATCTCAGTAAAATTATTCAGTCTTTCTTTTAATTTATTTTCAGTTAAGTCAACTGTTGTTTAATCACAGCCCAACATTCATTTATCCATCTTTTGTATGCGTTATCTTCTATTTTAAATTAACAAAAACCCTCCAAAAATGTATATTTATCTCTCGGATTGTTAAAATCATATTAAATTACAGAACAATTTTTTTTATCTCATTTATTGCCAGCGGTGGTTACGGTTCCGTACCCGAAATTGCCAAGATCTGATCTTGATAATTTGACCTCATGGTAGATTATATTTTTATAAAGAAAAATAAAAAGCAATTGTTCATAATTACTTTAAAAGTAATTTATTTGTAAGAAAATTATAAATGGGAAACTTTTTTTAATTTGTTGCTTAGTTGTTTTCAGACCCCTATTAAAAATCTAGAGCGTTATAGATTTCAAATGGCCTGGTGAGTAATGCCAAGTATGACAGTGTTTGCTGTTTCATCACAGTGACTGTTACCAACTTACAAAAGAAATCACTGTGTATACTTTATTTGATTCAATATTAGTTTATAAATGTACTAATTTTTTAATATTTTTTTTCGTTTAAAAGACATATTTTCTAACACTTGATCAGCGACAATGGTGCTTTTCATTCCATTACAAAATGTTTGATCAATCAGATTTTGACGGTCAAAGGGTGAAACATCAATAAATTTGTGTTTCTCATGACATTTACTGAAAGCAAACAAATTACAATACCAGTTTAATAGTTATCGTTAATGTTTCTACCAAATAGTTTTATTATTGTAAAGAAGTGAGCAATTCATTGTATTATAAACAAAAGTTTCATATATGTTGTTACGTCGTACTTGTACCCAAAAAATTTGAAGCCAGAACAATTTTGTATATAATATTTGTTTGTAAATTTAAAATATATATGAAATGGCAGCTAAACTTCTGAGCTATAAATACAGATTTAGTGATGAAACATTTTGGGCTGTGAACAAAGTGTGCCCGAATACCAAATTTGAAGAAATTTGTGACCATTAGGTTTATAAATGAATGCACAAACTGATTGATAAGACTGAAGTAAAACATTTTATAGACTCAGGAGGTCCGCTAAGTGGGGTATAAAGCTGCCGCATAATTTTGTTTTTGTCCAACAAAACTTTTGTAAACTTTTCCCACAGAAAACAAAATAAAAAATTTTCTTTGTATCTTGTAAAGTTACAAAAATGTTCAATAAAACAGTTAGATTTCTTAACATTGTCAGGATTTTATAAAAATATGATTTTCCCTTAAGTTGGACAAAAAACAGCATTTATTGTGTTTTTGTTCTTGATTGATGTTGTCAGTACAACCTGTGATAAAAATATTTGAAGACTTTCATCGAACTTTCATATTTTCTCAATATATTCATGTCTGTGAGAAAAATTACTTTTTCTGTTGTTCACATTTTCCCCCTTTGTTTCAATGTATAGCTGCAAACAAAGAACAGTGAATTTAGTTGTATTACCTTTCAAGAGTCTTCGAAAGGTTTAGGCTTTTAATGAATGCAAGCCTGTTTGTAAAAACTCAGTTTCCACAAACATTGTTTGACTAACTTAAACAAAACAACATGTTCTGCGTACATGTTCGACACAATTTTCACTTGCATGTTGGACATTAAAACAGAAACACGTAACTATGATTAAGAAATTTGACATGCTTTAATATAAAAGACGGAAAGATTTACATGAAATTCTGATCCGTCTTACTTTATGGAGAAATTGATTTTCCACAAACTTCATGTCCAGAAAATTGTGTTGATGCATATACACACGAATTTATGTTTCGGCAACTTGGCAAAAAAAGTTTTTGACAAGAAAATGTATTTTATTCAACCTTAGGTGTTGTGCATAAAAATATTAAGAGTGAACTAAGTAAAATCTATAAGGCATTGCTAATTTGTTAGCCTTTGACTGTACTCAATCTGAATGCAGGTATTATTATTGGTGTTATCAGCTTGGGTGTTGTTATTGGTATTATAATAATTGGTGGCGTTTTTTACTAAGTGTCATTGTGTAAATTATACCGATAAAATGCAAAAGCATATTGGAAAATTATATTTGGTTAATTTTTGGAAATTTTGTTTAGTCTCTGCCTTCAAACTTTAAAATGCATTATAGGTTTTAAGTTCACATGCATAAAATGCCATTAGTGTTTTTATTTATATATTTGATAACTTTTGCTTCTGCTAGTTTTCCCGGTACTTCTTTTAAAGCACAATACAGCTCTTGCATTCTCTCAGTGACAGTGCAGTAAATCACAACTGCCGACAAGTGTCTATTATTGGTGTCTATAAATGGTAATTATAAAGTCAACAAATTTAATGGCTGCAAAAAGAAAATTTGTGTGACTAGAATTTGTAAATAAATTGGTTAACATTTTTGTGAACAGTTCATATGAAATGTTACGTTACTGAGAGCAGTGTTTCGACGTATTAAATGTGGTTATTGAGAGCAGTGTATCAATGTATGAAATGTTTGGTTATTGAGAGCAGTGTATCAATGTATGAAATGTTAGATTATTGAAAGCAGTATATCAATGTATGAAATGTTAGGTTACTGAGAGCAGTGTATCAATGTATGAAATGTTTGGTTATTGAGAGCAGTGTATCAATGTATGAAATGTTAGATTATTGAAAGCAGTATATCAATGTATGAAATGTTAGGTTACTGAGAGCAGTGTATCAATGTATGAAATGTTACGTTACTGAGAGCAGTGTATCAATGTATGAAATGTTACGTTACTGAGAGCAGTGTATCGAATAGAAGTACTGAAGAAACTTTTCACAGATATATGAGCATAAAAGAATATAAGGGAATATTGGTGGTTATGCTCTTCAATTATTGCATGTTTTCATAACCTAGGTGTTCTCTCGTGTATTATTTAATAAAATATTGTTCAATGTGAAAAAATATATATAATTTTCAGCATAAATATTTGTTTGAAGTCTTAATACAGTTTTCTTGTAATCTGTCTTGTTTAATAATTTTGTTACAGTACGAAGGTAGTTAGTTGTCTGTCTCTGTTACATATAATGTGATCGTATTGTTTGTAATGAGGTTGTAATATTCTATTGTCACTTAAATGTATTCATTGTTGTTTCATTAAGTTAGTTTACTTGAGATTCGTTTCAGATTATAATCTCAACGTTTCTTCTACAATTGGTGGTACTTTGTGTCGTCTTGAGGTCATGAAAGTTTATCCAGAATATTTGTAATTATTGCATAAAAATATCCAACGAACAGGATGTTGGCATTGGAAATATTAAATGTCTAAATAAATTTTGATATAACTCAGTGAATTTCTAATTACTGAGAACAGACACGTGTGATAAAATTAGTTAATTTATTTTAGAAGCTTCTCTATTCCATATTAATCTCTTGAAACGGATCTCTTGTTTGTTATATTCTTCTCTTTTCTCTCTCTAAATTTAACTGCCCAGGTCTGAAATTGTTTCAGGTTTTGAAACTAACATATGTTGTACATTTTCTGTTTATTTAGTATTGTCTATAACAAATTATTTGTTTTAAAGTTCCTCACAATTAAAATGCACTTTATGGTAAAAATAAATGTTACATACATGTTTACTGTGTAGTGTGCTCGTAAAATTACTGAATCATCAACTTCAATATTATTAGTACTGACTGTAGATGTGATATAAGCAGTATATGCGAGCTCCAAGCCTGGTTACAATAAAATATAGATCAGTTCAGGTTGTAAAGTGAGGTTAAAGCGGTCTTACTATCTATTTAAAAAATTTAAGGAAATTAATTAGATTTTTCTATAAAATAAAAAGATTTATAACTAATTTTCAGTCTAGTGTGCTTTTTTGCTTTTGCTAATTTGTTACCT
The DNA here is from genome assembly GCA_022606455.1 of Callitettix versicolor. Taxonomy (NCBI): domain Eukaryota; kingdom Metazoa; phylum Arthropoda; class Insecta; order Hemiptera; family Cercopidae; genus Callitettix; species Callitettix versicolor. The sequence continues at coordinate 63,154,856 of CM040182.1, read as the reverse complement.
TGTCAGTCCCAAGTCCGGTATTATTGTGATTTTGTATTCTTAATTTCAAACTTTTACCTTCAGTTAATACTTTTACCTTAACTTTATTACCTAACATTGTTTTTTTGCAGTTGATCATTTAAACATTTACTTATAAAACACACCGTGCAAACTACATTCAACAGTCAGATTCTGAATAAATACTGATACAGCCTAAATATTTACAAAATATTACGACACTTTTTCTGTTATAATTTGTTGCTTATATCACATCTGTATGTTATTAACTTATGTAATATTGGGAACAGATGGATCAAGAATAGATTTATATTTAAATTCCAAGTTGTGCATATTATTAATAAATCTTTTAATTGAAGTTTTGAATTTACCTTCACCCATTCATTATCGTAAATGGTTATTACGATTATACGTTCGATTAATAAATAATAAAACTATGGTAACTTACTAAAAATGGTTCTAAATTTACTTATTTTGGATTGTTTTTTTTTTTTTTTTTATTCAGTAAAAGCAAATTGAGTTATCTGGGCCGACAAGACCTGAAAATACTTTGGTGGATGGACAAGCTCGTTTTGTTGGCCCAGTTAGACTGAGTTATCACTGATATGTACAAATTATAATGGTTTTTAAATTTGAACTCTTCACATGGTAACACTTTTGGTACAACTATTATTTCTTTTACTTAACAGTAAAATTATTGCATTTAGAAAAGATTTTTTCAGCTATGTAATGTGAAAAAATGATTTGGATTTATTTTAGAATACTAGAAAATGTCAAAAATTCTATTTTAATTGTGTTAAAATGTATATTGCAAAATAAAATGTATATTTATTGATTTAACGTACGTTAGTTACATCATTAAGTGTATACATTTTATAAACAGCTGGAGCATGTGTGACCAATGGCCATTCTGAAATTTTCCTTTAAAGTTTAAGCGTACCCACTTATTTAATAAGTGGTTTTACTCAGGATAATTTATGATTTAGATTAAGATTTCCCACCCCACTGTTTTGTATTTTGTATAGTAAATTGTAAAAAAAATATATAAAAAAGAATGAATATATAAAATGTATGTATAGGTACAAATCATACTTATTAATAACAAATTTAAAATATTCTTATTTATTTAAAAAACTTTATAAACAATTGTTCACACAAGCACGTTGTTAAATAAATTTAGTGTAAATAGGTTTAATTTTGTACATTTTCTAGTTTAAAGAAACTAATTATGAAAACTCATATTTATTTTATATCTTACTTAATTTAAAAGCCTTGAATATTTGTGTATTATTATTGTTAGACTTAAGTCTGGTTTTTAGTTCACTTATTTTATGAGGTTTATTAAAGTTTTGTTCTTAAATCGTAATGCAAAGTCAGTTCTGTTCTTTTACCAGATTCTTAACAGCTGACAGTCGGGTCTGAGTGAAGACTTTTGCGATAAGTAAAAGGGGCATCTGAAAAGTAAGTTACACAATTTTTTTTTAATCTGCATGGTAGACAGGAAAAGTATGGAAGTCACAGGGAACTTCTGTTTGGGTTTACAGCAGCACTGAAAAGTTTCACTGTACCTTCACTACTCGGACAGTTATACGCCAACAACCAAGGAGACTTCATTTACTCCTGCCACCGATTGTGAAGTTCATAATGCTTTAGTTTTTTACAGAAAAAAATAAAAGTGTAACTGAAATTCTTTTTGAGTTGCGCAGTGTGTAGGCGAAGACGTTATGTCGTTTTTCGTTGGTGTCACTCATTCGTTGAAGGGAAAGTTCACATTACATGATGAACATGACGGGAAAGTTGAGCGAAACATTTTTTCTTGTTCCACAATAACGCTCGCCCACACGCTGCTTATGGCACTCAGGTTCTGCTTTCAGTCATCCAGCTTATTCACCCTGTTCTGAGCAACTTTGAATTTGAGTTGACTACTTGGAATAAGTCAATAAAGACTGGCTTTTGCACAATTATTGTAATAGCCACCAGCTCCATCTGGATTTTTCTTTGTTGTTTTTTCAGTTGGTGCTTTTACACTTAAAAAAATAATCTTCAAATTTTTAAATGTTTACATACAAGTGAAAGAGGAACAAAATTATTAGATAATTTATCTCACAAATTTTGTCTGTTATTTTCCTTGCCTTCTCCTTAGTATATATATTTTTAGTTCATAGTTGTGATATTCTTAAGTACTGCCTATTCTGTAAAACTGCATTATGTTATAAGTCAAATTGTACGGATTAATTGAATACATTTTCTTTCATACAGAAATTAAAGCAAAGATTACAGAGTGTACTTGATCACACTTGGAAATTAAATTGTTTGATTGTTCGACATAATTCGTTTGGTATATTAACAACATGTACTACTCATATGCTATTCATATGATTCAGAATCTCTCGCCGGTTTATAACACGATTCGAAACACTAAAGTGAAGCGCAAAGGCAGTTCAACTTTTTTCCTAAAAAGCTGTTTAGTTGAAAGAACCTTTGGACGACAAAAATGTGATTTTCAATTATATGGGGCATTGTCCACGTAACTTTGGATGAAATTGGAGAAATTGCAGAGATTTTTTGCTGTGGCATATCGTTACACCATTGCAAAATATTTTAGTTTTAATCTTGAAGGTGAAATTGAAAAGCAAGATGAATATGATGTAGTAGTCGAGCGGAATAACACTAAATACAGTTGATTAGTCATAGAGTTTTAAAAAGAAATAAAATATTTAATTTTTTAAAAATGTTATAAAAAAATCATTAAACCAAACACTTTTCTTTCACTATTCTGTATAAAATAAATTTAGATTTTTTTTCTGGAAAATAGATTAATTGGTTTCTGGCAAATAGATTAATTGGTTATTGCTTAACATATTTATTGAGCTTTTACCTGCTGGCCAGGTAATTTTTTCCTTCTAAAGGGTAATTCCAGGAAATAGCACTTTTTGTTTTATTGAGTAATTGGTTTTACATGATTGCTTATTTATTAACATTAAAATATTTGTTACAGAATGCCACTTCATTTAACTAAGTTCAGAAAATAAATGAGTTAAATGATGACCTCAAATGCAAATTTCACACCTTTGTTTGAATTTGCTCATAACATCTTCCAACAGTTCCTGATCAGTTCTCTGGAATTTATGGTGAATGACATCCGTCAAGTGTTCCGACGTTCAGAGCTGTGCATTTCATAGACTCAGAAAACCACACAAGAAAAAATCATAAACCGTTAGATCTGGAGAACGAGGTGGCCAGAGCACATCGTCTAAACGTGAAATAATTCATTCCTGAAAAATCTGAAGAACTCTCACTGAGGCCCTTGCTGTGCAAGCTGTTACTCCATCCTGCTAAAACCATATACTCCTAATGTTTATTCTCCGTCTCTGTAATACTGGCAAAAGAAAGTTGGTGTTTTTGTTGATGTAGTGAACAGATTTGATGGAAACAAGACACCATGTTTTCGAAAAAGTAAGGGTTGATTACACCACATTTAGCAACAGCAGCACCAGACCATCACTCGAGGGCTGTGTATGCAACTGTTGTGGATTATCCATGGCCCAGTATTGGCAGTTCTGTTTATTCATTGAGCGTATTAAGTGGAAGGGAACATCACTCATCGTGATTGTCACATTGTCGTTATTTCTCAAAATATTGAGTATATTCTCTGAAAATTGGTAACATTAATGATAGTTACGGTCACCCAACTCTTGGACATTTGCTATGTTAAACAGATAGAATTTTAAATCTATTCGCAAAGTGCGTCTTACTGAAGTATTGCTCATTCTTAATGCAGTAGCATGCTTGTAAACAGAATGACACGAGTTCCTCAATATTGTCTCCCTCACTGTCGTCGTCGTCTGGTGTCCAAGCAGTATGAACAGCACCTGGTGGTTTGCATCAAGTTACGTTCCTGCTATTCTGAAATTGTTGACCCATCTAAGGATGGTTTTGTGATCTAGTACGTTCTGTGACGACTGACGTTGAATATCGGCGAAAGAGACGCTGTGTTTGGATACCAGATTCACCACTTTCAACGTAGTTACTGTACACGAAGAAACGATGCTAAACATTCCTCTACACTATAGTGACTGAAATGGCGTAACCAGTAGAGTTAAAAGACACTACTGGTTTCCCCCATTCTTCTACTCACTGTGTGACGTACATTTAAAAAACATACTATTTCAATGAATTCACCTGTATTATATCAAGTAATACCTGTATTATATCAAACATTATTTCTTTTCCCATATCATAAAGTCGCTACCAATTGCATTAACAGGTTCACTTGTACATTTATGTTCTTACTTAGATATACTGTAAATATGTTTGCATTAATTAAAAAAACTGGTTATTTCGTATTATACTTTTTTTTTCTGTGACGTGTGTAAATTACATGTGGGATACACTGTCACTGTTTGTTGTGTCATATAAAATTTGCCATACATTATTATATGTGAGTGTGTATAAGTTATTAAGTGGAATACACTCGCTGTCGGGGGGGGGGGGTAAATGTAAAAAAAAATTAATATTTCTATACATCCGTTGAATGCACACAGTACATGTACACTAACATTCATACAGTAAATCAGAACTATAGTTGTAAAACTTCGGCAATTTTGTAAATAACACGCAGTAGGTACATTTTATTTATACTGTAGACCCTCAGTTATCACACCTATATAGGGAGGAAACCCCGTTTCGGATACGGAGAATTTCCGACAATGGTATTTTTCAAAAACAAATGGTAGAATACAAGAAAATGACACACGGGCACAACAGAATCAGTAAACAATGAAACAAGCCTAATTTTTGAAGTGTAAATTATGACGGTAATTTTTTCTTTATATTTATGGATCTACTTCACGTAAATGTAAAGATTACAGGGTTTATAATCTTTTAAAGGTACAGTTTAAAAGATGTCTACCTTTGGTAAAAAAAAAGTCGCGGATATTGAAGGGTTACTGTACTGTAATTTTTATCAAAATATAAATATGATGCCAGAATACTCTTCATTAAAGTATTGTACTATACATATTACTTGCAACATGACACTTATGTTTTCTGTTTACCTTTTGTGTTATTTATTAAGTAAAATAAAAGTTAAAAGTACATTAACATACTCAATGTCCATCGGCAATTGAGACTTCTCAACAAACACTTTTATTTGTAGATTATATTATTAGGCCGCCTAGTTGATAGCGTACTAGGCTTTCACCCCGAGGACCCGGATTCGATTCCCGGCCAGGGCTTGGCATTTTCATACGCTATAAATCATCCCATCGTCTGCATTAGCCCAAGTGTGCACAATAGTCGGACGTTAAACACAAAAAAAATCCATGTTTAAATGTAGGCCTATTTGAGTGGATATTTTTACGGCAAAAAACTTTAAAGGTTATCGCATAAACAAATACAGTGAGGTTGTAAATGTTGATGATTTAGACTTGTTGCTTATCTGTAGGATTTGTTTATGAAAGAACAAGTTATCAGTATTTCTATCAGCTGCTGATACATCTACAGTTAGTCAAGGGTATTTATTACAATAATTAATAACTCGCTGTCAAGTTTAATAAGGACAAAGTGGAAGAAGTAATCTATCTATGGATTATTTTATTTCATTATTAGTTAATAAAATTAACCTTATTACAATTTAGTATACAGTTGTAAAAGTACGAAACAAAACTTGTAACATGTGAATACTTATGTTACGCTGGAATCTGTCAGCATGTATTTCCTGGAACTTGTTAACGCATATGGAATGTCATTTGCAATGAATAATATGCCTGCTACACAGGCCATCCCATCAATGGTTGGTTATAGTCTGTATAACAATCAGATTTATTCACACAAAGCAGGTGAGCCTATCGTAATTATAGGAAATATGGCAGATATAAACAAAACTTCCCTCACACTCATTTCTAAGTAAACAAAACCTCTCTCCAGCCTTTCCAGAATTGTATAAAAGTACCACAATTGTAATAGCAGTTTATCACATTTATTTTACTGTAAAGTACATTAGAAAGAAAAAAGTTACTGCGGATAGGCGAAATTTGTGATTGGTGAGTTCTATGGTTGGCGAATAATTATTGTACGTAGTTTTTTAAAACAGCCTCTCTAAATAAATTATGCATCAAATACATAATTTGATTTATATAGCCTTAATTAAATGTTTTCCTTACAAATGCATTGTTTGAATTTCATGCCCTGAACATTGTGCTTTTCGAGTTAGAACTTTTTGACTTCCGAACAGCCACTGCCAATACAAATTTTATTTCCGATAATCAAGTGTCCAATAACCAAGGGTCTACAGAAATTATTAGTTCATTTTATGATTATTATTTAGTAGTTGTTTTATTGTTTATTTTTATAAGATATTACTCGGGTCAAATCGCACTCCTTTCGTCTGCCATTATAGATTATTTTTTATGTTTTCACTGTTGGAAGCTAGAAAAGCAGCTGTCCTTTTTTCCTATTTGTATAGAAAGTCAATGGGCTCATTTATTTAATGAGTAATACAAATATGCCGTATTACATAAGCAAATATCAATTAGGTTATTTAATTTAAAACTTTTTTAGTCATGGATTTGTTGCTAATATTTTCTATTCGAAGGTAAACCCTATTGTTTACTTAAAAGTTTTTTCCCTATATTTTACATCTGCAATAACATGAGAGAAGTTTAGTTGATAGCAGGGCTAAAACCACGTAGGCCCATAATTGCCAGGTCTCTCTTCTACCTGTTCTGCTTCTTGGCGATGGATCTACTTTAAATGTGTGCTCCAGTTTGTTGTTTTACTTACTAAGAAAAAACTAACATAAAATAGAACAGCGGTTGGCAAACTTTAGAGCTTCAAGGACCACTAAATGAATAATTTTTAGTTGGCGGATCACGAATTGTATGGGTTTAGAAAAATAGAATCTGTGATGTATAGAAAAAAATATAAATCATTAAGAGCTTAATAAATGTGACTAACAAACGTCATGTTGTCATTTTTCTAACTGAATGATAGTGAAACTTTTTGTTAATTGTGGTACAACTTACAATAAATAATCATCTGTTTTTTCTGCAAACCACCAACAATTTTTCACGGACTACTGGTGGCATTTGGCGACTGCTGAAATAGAACACAATAATACTTATTGTGATGCTTAAATCGACCCTTGTCTTTGCAGTGGGACCATCCATGTAATAGTGTTGATGTTTATTAATGACAAACACTACTGAAAAAATGAATTTTGATTTGTCGTTCTAATAATTATTAGTAGGAGCCCTTGTTTTTAAATTGACCTATTTTTTCATATATATATATATATACATATATACACACACACATTTTTTTTTTTGGTGTTTAACGTCCAACTATTGTGCACACTTGGGCTAATGCAGACGATGGCGATGGGATGATTTATAGCGTATGAAAATGCCAAGCCCTCGCTGAGATTCGAACCCGGGTCCTCAGGGTGAAAGCCTAGTACGCTATCCACAAGGCCACCGAGGCGGCTATATATATATGAAAACTAAACTAAACATAAATGCTCTAAAACACAAAAAATGAAACATGTATATGAACATTTTTTCCAAATTCATGCCCTAAATATGTAAAAAGGAGGGAGGAGGGGAAATAGAAAAAAATATTTTTGTATCGAATTTTCTTTGAACTTAAAGACACAAATTATGAAACACTTATTTCAGAAATTTCTATAATACATGCTTTAAGGAAGTAAAAAGAGAGTAAATATGCCCTGACATAAAATAAATGTACAGCCAAAACTATCATAGGTAACAACTTAAAATTTTGAAAAATACCTTCATATTATTTTTTTTTTTTTTTTTTTTTTTTTTTTTTTTTTGGACTATTGTGCACACTTGGGCTAATGCAGACGATGGGATGATTTATAACGTATGAAAATGAAAAGCAATGGCCTGGAATCGAACCCGGGTCCTCTGGGTGAAAGCCTAGTACGCTATCAACTAGGCCACTGAGGCGGCGGCTCTTATTATTATGTGAGCATGCACTAAGAGTATATAAAATTCAACACTTCAAATGGTAAAATAAGGGTAGAAATATTTTTGTTGAAAAAAATATTTTTTCAATTACATTTTTTGAAGCCTAATATAAAAACAAAAATTATATAATTTTCCTAATTCATTTCGTATACGAGTAAAAATGTTAAAAAGAGGTGGTATTGTTGGCATTGGAGGAAAATATTTTTTATTGCATCTTGAAATAATAAAAATATCCTAAAACACAAATTTCAGCATTTGCATAATTCTATAAAGGGGCAAAAATAGGGTAGAAAGAGGGGAAAAGGTGTATACAATTTTATACTGAGTGTGTAAAACACATATTACAAGTGGTCATATTGCACATATTTTTTTTTATTGGATTTTCTTGAAACCTAACAAATATACACTAACACATAAAAATAATGAAATGAATTCTAACATTATCCTGAATTCACCCCCTAAAGGGGTAAAAAGGAGGTATAAAAGTTTGCAGTATAAAAATAATTATATATATTTTTTAACTTAAGTACAGAAAAACAAGAAATGAGTTTAAGCATTTTCCAGAATTCATGCCCTATAAAGGAGAGTAAGGTTATAAAATTTTGCATTGGAAAAATGTTTTAATTGGATTATAAATAAAAAAAAACATATTTCAGTATTTTCTAAAATTCATCACCTTACACAGCGAATAGTGTTTTACATTGGAAAAAATACGTTTGAACACATTTTCTTAATGAAAATTAATGATAATACTCTGTAAAACACCAATAATGAAACATATATTTCAGCATTTTCCATATTTCATTTTCTAAAGGGGGTATAAATGTTTGCATTCGAAAAAATATTTTTAAGCAGATTTTCATGAAACTTAAAAATAACAAATATTTCAGCATTTCTGAGAATTCATTACCCAAAAGGACAAAAAATAGTGGAAGAATTTTTTTTTTAATTCCAATTTTATTAACAATTAACACTAACACTGTGAAAAAAAGAAACGTACTTCAGCATTTTATAAAATCCATTCCCTAAAAAGTACAGGAGTAAAGGAGAGTATAAGAGGTACAAAAGTTTTAATCTGAATAAAATATTTTTGTATCATATTTCCTTAAAAAAAAGAGATGTATATGAGTTTGTCATTAGAAAAAATAGTTTACAGCTCAAATAATAAAACATATATTTATCATTTTCAGGAAAAAAAAAAATGAAATAGTTGTATGAGTAGACACTTCTATTTTTATTCTCCAGTAATGTAATAGAATTGGTGCTCATGTAGAAAAAATTTCAAAATAAACTAATGTGTAGTGGGTTTAAACAATTTTCTTCGGTTTAAAAAAATATAAATTTAGAGTACTATTAAAGTCTCACCGGGGTTATGGGTTTTTTGACATTCTAATTTGAATGCAACATGCTTGAAGTTTATAATGTAAGTGTACGATAAGAAAGGTTTCATAAATTTTTTTTTTTTTTTTTTTTTTGGTGTTAACGTCCAACTATTGTGCACACTTGGGCTAATGCAGACGATGGGATGATTTATATCATATGAAAATGCCAAGCCCTGGTTGGGAATCGAACCCGGGACCTCTTTTTATTTAATAGTTTAACAATAGATAATTTAACAGTATTTCTCATATTCACTGTAAAATAACCACAAGTCTGGTGAATTGTTTATTTCATTATTTGTTTATTTGATTATGCAACAAATTGACCAATATGTTGCATTCGATATACAGTATAAGTTTAAATTATAAACTTGGTCTAATTTATTACCAGTGACCATTGTGGGTTGCTGGCTAGTTTAAATACACAGTATAAGTTGGTTTTATTAATATATTTTTTTATATTTTTGTAAATTATTACATTACTGAAACAGTTTTTAAGTTTCATGAGGAAAGCTGTGACAGGTAATACTAGTATTATATATATATAAGTCGCCTCGGTGGCCTAGTGGATAGCGTACTAGACTTTCACCCCGAGGACCCGGGTTCGATTTCCGGCGAGGGCTTGGCATTTTCATACACTATAAATTACCCCAAGTGTGCACAATAGTCCGACCTTAAACCCCCCAAAATATATATATAACTGTTTTACTGTTAACTTGATTTCTTTAAAAAAAAATTATGTAATATTTTTTGGGAAAATTTGGAGGGTGATTTATATTTCGATTTCTCCATTTATTTGCGTAAAAAATGGGTAATTTTATTTTTTTTCAGTTTAATATTTCGATCATTCACATTTACTTCACACAGAATCTTCTTTATAAGTAGACATATATATTTATTCATTGGCAAACTAAACTGTCATGTAGACATGACAATAATGTCCATCATTGTCATTATTAAATTGTATTATTATACACCAAAATAAAACGTATTAATAACTAACATGCAAGTGGTTTTTTAATAATAATACAATAGCCTAAATGTAATTGTTGTATTAACAATTTGGATAAATGAATTACTTTCTTTGAAAAATGTAGTCCTTTAAACTGAGTGTTTACCATAGTGTACAGCTTTTTATTTTATTTTATTGTAATTTTCATAATTATTACTATTTTGTAATAATTTATTTTAGTTATTGTAATACTGTACTTTTCGTACAACTCGGTCACTGAATAAATAATAACATTCTGAAGATAAACCAAACACTTTATTTAATACAATATATTTAAATTAACAATAAAAACGTTTTATAATCTACAACAATACTATCAAATTTTAATTGACAGAATAGAATCTTATAAAAACTCTGACAGCCATATAAATCACATTTCTATAAAAATATCACAGATAATTTGGCAATAATTATAATAAAGATGATATTTAATTATTAAGTATACAATACGAAAACTGTTCTAAACATTATTATTTATACATAGCACAGAATCTTGGTTATAATATGTCAGACATACTTGGGTTACACAAATTAATCCTTTGACTGCCAGGATCGCACCAGGCTTCTCCGATCAAAACTGCTGCCATGGCCTAATTTAATGATTATACCACATGGCAGAATATATTTAATAACTTCTTTATTTATAAAGCAAATTGAATCTTCTTTTTATTTTTTTGTAGAAAATGTTACAAGGCTTTTATTCATATGAATAAATAATAATACAGTATTTGTCATTGGTTAAAAAATATATAGTTTGTGCTAATAAAATAGTAAATATAACATTTATCAATAGGAAAATTTTTAATTTGTCTCCTAAGACATATTAATCCCTCAGAGATTCACACAAAAGTAAAAGCCCCCTTCGAGGAATCCTGAAGTGCCGCTGGATCTAACATCTCTTGGGTTAATCTTTCTATTCTTGGGTTGGATACTTTCACATCAATCCAAGGTGGAGCAACATGTGCTGAATGCTGCATGACTAAGAGGGAGCTTAGATGAAGTATTAGACTCTGGATACCAAGCTACCGCCACATTTTTTTAAAATCTAGCCTTGCCTACACGTGCAGGAGGATGAACGGATAGATCTTTTACTTCTCTAGCTACTATTTTGATGGCTGAAAACAAACCATAAAAACTCAAGAAGCCCAAAATACTCATGGGAACTGGTGAAAATGGACCTGGGGAGTGAAAATAGCATGGGGCACTTGCCCCACCTCTGTCTGTAAGGTCATCTACCAATGTTTATTTGGAGCACAAACTAAGGATAGGAGATAACAGCAAAAGGAATTCCAATTTAAGTCTAGAAGTAGAATACCTGCCAGGTATCAAACCTTGGGTGTGATAAACACAACCCTTAAAGGGCTGATGGATTCATACCCCAATGGACTGGAGGGCTATCAGGCAAGAATATTATACAATAGAGAAACTGAGTGGACTATGTGGTGCAAATGACATCAGAAGGCAAAGGGTGTTTGGCTTTCACAGCCCTGAGGACCTCCAGCAAAATGAACTAGTCAGTGGAATGCCAACTTAAAGATACCAGTCTACTGAACTAAATTTAAGAGGCGTAGTTGCTCAATAAAGTCTTTGATCATTGTACCAGAGACCATCTAATCCCTTAACCTGTAAAGAATCGAGTCATTTTCAAAACAACATAAAAAGCTAGAAAATTCTATGGAAAATTTAATTACATAATATTTATATACAGAATGTCCCACAAAGAGGATTCCACAATTGTTCCTCCATTATTGTCTCATTCCTCCATTGATCATTTTGAAACTATACATACTTTTTAAAGAAGATACCAGAAATAGTATGTGAGAATTGAAACAAAATGGTGGCCAAAATAAATAAATTCTATCCCTCTTAAAAACTCATTGTAATGCAGTATTAAATCAGACTGTTAATTCTTTAACAGCTGATAAATTACATTTTTAATAGAACAAAAACATTACCTAATTTTTTTTGGTGCAATTTTACTGGATTAGTTATTTATAAAATGGTTTTTACAATGGAGCAAAGTGTTTGCGTGGGCTTTTGATAATATTGCCGAATCAGAAGATTTCAGCTAGCCTTTCCAGGAGTCGAACCCCCACCAAAACATTAATAATTAAATTTAAGAATTTGTTGTTGGAAACTGGAAGTGTAGTGAAAAAGTACTCTCGAACTCCAGATCACAATAAACAACTAGTATGTACTTCAATACTCCGCTCACCAGGTAAACCCAGTTTATTTAGAAAGGTAGAAATTGAAACTGGAGTTCTCAAATCTTCATTACAGAGAATTGTTAAGAGAAACAAAATTAAATTTTCCAAAAGTCACCTAGTCAATAACCTACTTGAAGATGAACCGGACAGAAGAGTGGAATTCTGTTCCCGCATTATAGTTTCATGAGCATAGTCCTTATTGGCATTTGTGTATTATTTTCTCAGACGAGTCCATTTTATACCGCAATGGTTGTAGTTAATAGGCATAATTATTAATTACAACACCAGAAACCCTCACGTTCTTGAACAAAAAAATCTTGAAAGGGACTACTGTACGGACCGCTGTCAATGATAATCGTGTTGACTTATGACATTTCAGACAATACCATGACTGGAAGTAGGTATAATAAAGTTTTAAATGCACATGCATTGCTCCATTTTTCGGTACCTGAAATGGGGCAAGCAATTTTCCAACACGATGGTGCTGCACCTCACAATGCAAAAACAGTCGAGCAGTTAATAAATGACAATCTTCAAGAGCGTTGGATTGGTCGTGGAAGTAACTTTTTTGATTGGCCACCCAGATCTCCTAATTTAACTATGTGTTACTTAAATTTGAAAATGGCACAGAACAAATGTGACTTAAACAAGAAAAGAAATGGCACAATACTAAAAATGTTTGTGGTGAAGATAACAAAGTTTTACCGACCATTGCAGCAAATTGGTTTCAGTCTACGTTGCCTTCAATACTTGAAGAATATGAAACGAAAGATGTCTTCAACGCGGACAAACTGGGGTACTTTACCGCTACTTACCTAATAAAACTTTATCATTTAAGGGACAATCAAGTTCAGGGGGAAACTGTCTAAAGAACGGATTACGGTATTGGTAGGATGGTTCTGAAAAACTACCCCTATTTGTTATTAGCAAAAGTTTAAAGCTGTGGTGTTTTAGGAATGTAATAACAATACCAGTCGAATATACAACAAACAAAAAAGCATGGATAATACCTACGATGTTCACCGATTGGATTGTAAAAATATATAAGCGATTCTTATGAGAAAAGCGTAAGGTTGCAATGATAATTGATAATTGTCCGGCTCACCCCAATTTTGTACTGAAAGTTTTTCTTTTTGCCTCTGAATACAATAAGTGTCTTGCAGCCTTGCGATCAAGGGATTACACAAAACATGAAATTTTTCTACTGAAAGCAATAGCTTTGGAAATATTTACTCACAATCGAAGCGAATGAAGATTTCTCGATCTACTTATTAGATACTTCGTATATTGCACTCTGTATGGAATTCAGTGACTCCAAGGATGATTGAAAATTGATTTCGTCATGCAGGATTCTCAAAAGTATCAGATTCCTTGGCACCAAAAGAAATGGAGAAGGAGGATACTGAAACTGAGCCGACACTTTATGAAATGTTTGAGAAAGTTTCTGTATTATTGGACTGTCCTACTGTATCATCGGAAGAATTCGTTACACTAACTCATAATGTGTATACAGCCCCAATTATGGCAGACAGACATTTTGGAGTTTGTTCAAAGCTCAAAAAATATCATTGATACAGATTCAAACAACGAAAATGAAATGAATAATACAGCATCTGTTCCCACATCATTCGAAATGAGCAACATCATGAAAAGTATGCACAATTATTTAGACGCACATTCCAATGGTGAAATGAATGACATTGAAAAATTAGTTAACACTTTGATGCTAAAAATGACAATGCACAGAAAAATATCAGATTATTTTCCAAGAACTCAAATGTTTTGTTTTTCAAAAAACTAGAAAATTTCGTATGTAATTTTATTTAAGTTCTTGTGAATGTTTTTGTTTCATTCATTTTTGAATAAATACATGCATATATACATACCTATGTAAATAAAATGTACTCTAATAAAATTAATTTTGTTGAATATATGTTTTTTTTGCAAAACTTTTATCACAAAAAAAATATTTCAGTCAATAAATATGAAAAAGTCAAAAAATGAAAAAGAGAGCAAATAATTTTTCCCTGTAGATAAAAAATACAATTATACAAAACTACTATATAAAAAATACAATTATTATTCTATTTATTGCACAATAAACACTACTCTAACTGAATTTTAGCTTTATACTTTTCATCATCTGAAAACCATTCTCCAGCATTAGTAACAGTTTCCTTCCAGTAATCTGAAAAAAATAAACATTATGTGATGAAAGATTACAGTGAATGATTTATTTTTTATTGGATAACCTTGAAATCTTTGTTTTACTGCTTACTACTGTTTGCTGGCTAGTGGCGGTCTGCCATTTCAGATCATCGAACCTTATTTATTTTATTGAAATTCCATTCGTGTTGATTTTGTCATAATTAATTTGTTTTAAAATTTATAAAAATTTAACTAAAGATCAATTTTAGACTGGTATTTTTTCATATCAGCTCAAGAGTCGAGCATTACATATTACTGAAAAATATCAATATAAAACAAAATACTAATTTTAAAATTGGTTTAACTAAATTTAAACTAAATAATTGGAAAAGTAAATACTGAAAATAAAATCAAAAATATATTTTTCTAATCGCTGGTGGTTGACACACTCATAGAAACCTACTATACTAACATATGCTAACCTCGTTTGTCATGTCAGACTATTACCATAAAACTAAGACTGAGTTTGTATTAAAAAAAAGATAAAAACAATAAAAGACATACATACAAATAATAGATATAATAGACATGCAGAATCATGGGTGTATGGGTACAACCTGGAAACTAAAGTACAGTCATCGTAATACAGAATGCAGCTTTTTCATAGGCCTCGTAAAGTTCTTTATTCAATGTCATGGCCTGTTTCAGTTTTAGTTCTCCTTTACCTTTACCCTTAATTTTTTTTTTTTTTTTTTTTTTTTAACGTCCGACTATTGTGCACACTTGGAACTATCTTAGGTAATAGTTTTTCTGTAGGAAAATAATGCACAATATGGCCATTCATGTTAAATAAATTTTTTGGCTTCTTTTAGGGGTCGTCAAACATAAATATTTAAGTTAAAAAACCAAATTTCTTAAACACGATACTTTTTCTTTATATGAGCAGAAAAAATCAGTAAAACATCTTATAAAACGGAAACCTGGATAAACGGTAATTACAATGGATGTACATACACCACAAGGTGTAATTTAACACCTTAAAACGAAAAACTAACTTAAAAACGGAAATTTTTTGATGCAATTTTTATATAACTCGATTAAAACTGATTGTTGTGCCATTACTACTGTGATAAATTTTATAAATAATAAATTTGTTTTTCATACTGTACTGAACATGACATTACTTAATTAGCAGAGTGTATAGGTACAGAGAGACCGTTTCTAGAAATCATAACCCCCCATCCTCTTTTACATTACTTTCTGTCTCTTATAAGTCCCCCCTCAACCCCCATCCTCTTTTACATTACTTTCTGTCTCTTATAAGTCCCCCCTCAACCCCCATCCTCTTTTACATTACTTTCTGTCTCTTATAAGTCCCCCTCAACCCCCATCCTCTTTTACATTACTTTCTGTCTCTTATAAGTCCCCTCAACCCCCATCCTCTTTTACATTACTTTCTGTCTCTTATAAGTCCCCCCTCAACCCCCATCCTCTTTTACATTACTTTCTGTCTCTTATAAGTCCTCCCTCAACCCCCATCCTCTTTTACATTACTTTCTGTCTCTTATAAGTCCCCCCTCAACCCCCATCCTCTTTTACATTACTTTCTGTCTCTTATAAGTCCCCTCAACCCCCATCCCCTTTTACATTACTTTCTGTCTCTTATAAGTCCTCCCTCAACCCCCATCCTCTTTTACATTACTTTCTGTCTCTTATAAGTCCCCCTCAACCCCCATCCTCTTTTACATTACTTTCTGTCTCTTATAAGTCCCCCTCAACCCCCATCCTCTTTTACATTACTTTCTGTCTCTTATAAGTCCCCTCAAACCCCATCCTCTTTCACATTACTTTCTGTCTCTTATAAGTCCCCCTCAACCCCCATCCTCTTTTACATTACTTTCTGTCTCTTATAAGTCCCCCCTCAACCCCCATCCTCTTTTACATTACTTTCTGTCTCTTATAAGTCCCCCCTCAACCCCCATCCTCTTTTACATTACTTTCTGTCTCTTATAAGTCCCCCTCAACCCCATCCTCTTTTACATTACTTTCTGTCTCTTATAAGTCCCCCTCAACCCCCATCCTCTTTTACATTACTTTCTGTCTCTTATAAGTCCTCCCTCAACCCCCATCCTCTTTTACATTACTTTCTGTCTCTTATAAGTCCCCCTCAACCCCCATCCTCTTTTACATTACTTTCTGTCTCTTATAAGTCCCCCTCAACCCCCCATCCTCTTTTACATTACTTTCTGTCTCTTATAAGTCCCCTCAACCCCCATCCTCTTTTACATTACTTTCTGTCTCTTATAAGTCCTCCCTCAACCCCCATCCTCTTTTACATTACTTTCTGTCTCTTATAAGTCCCCCTCAACCCCCATCCTCTTTTACATTACTTTCTGTCTCTTATAAGTCCTCCCTCAACCCCCATCCTCTTTTACATTACTTTCTGTCTCTTATAAGTCCTCCCTCAACCCACATCCTCTTTTACATTACTTTCTGTCTCTTATAAGTCCCCCTCAACCCCCATCCTCTTTTACATTACTTTCTGTCTCTTATAAGTCCCCTCAACCCCCCATCCTCTTTTACATTACTTTCTGTCTCTTATAAGTCCTCCCTCAACCCCCATCCTCTTTTACATTACTTTCTGTCTCTTATAAGTCCTCCCTCAACCCCCATCCTCTTTTACATTACTTTCTGTCTCTTATAAGTCCCCTCAACCCCCATCCTCTTTTACATTACTTTCTGTCTCTTATAAGTCCTCCCTCAACCCCCATCCTCTTTTACATTACTTTCTGTCTCTTATAAGTCCTCCCTCAACCCCCATCCTCTTTTACATTACTTTCTGTCTCTTATAAGTCCCCTCAACCCCATCCTCTTTTACATTACTTTCTGTCTCTTATAAGTCCCCCTCAACCCCCCATCCTCTTTTACATTACTTTCTGTCTCTTATAAGTCCTCCCTCAACCCCCATCCTCTTTTACATTACTTTCTGTCTCTTATAAGTCCCCCCTCAA
This sequence comes from Callitettix versicolor, assembly GCA_022606455.1. Classification (NCBI taxonomy): domain Eukaryota; kingdom Metazoa; phylum Arthropoda; class Insecta; order Hemiptera; family Cercopidae; genus Callitettix; species Callitettix versicolor. The sequence continues at coordinate 63,137,111 of CM040182.1, read as the reverse complement.
CCCCATCCTCTTTTACATTACTTTCTGTCTCTTATAAGTCCCCCCTCAACCCCCATCCTCTTTTACATTACTTTCTGTCTCTTATAAGTCCTCCTCAACCCCATCCTCTTTTACATTACTTTCTGTCTCTTATAAGTCCCCCTCAACCCCCATCCTCTTTTACATTACTTTCTGTCTCTTATAAGTCCCCCTCAACCCCATCCTCTTTTACATTACTTTCTGTCTCTTATAAGTCCCCCTCAACCCCATCCTCTTTTACATTACTTTCTGTCTCTTATAAGTCTCCCCTCAACCCCATCCTCTTTTACATTACTTTCTGTCTCTTATAAGTCCCCCTCAACCCCCATCCTCTTTTACATTACTTTCTGTCTCTTATAAGTCCTCCCTCAACCCCCATCCTCTTTTACATTACTTTCTGTCTCTTATAAGTCCCCCTCAACCCCCATCCTCTTTTACATTACTTTCTGTCTCTTATAAGTCCCCTCAACCCCCATCCTCTTTTACATTACTTTCTGTCTCTTATAAGTCCTCCTCAACCCCCATCCTCTTTTACATTACTTTCTGTCTCTTATAAGTCCCCCCCTCAACCCCCATCCTCTTTTACATTACTTTCTGTCTCTTATAAGTCCTCCCTCAACCCCCATCCTCTTTTACATTACTTTCTGTCTCTTATAAGTCCCCCTCAACCCCCATCCTCTTTTACATTACTTTCTGTCTCTTATAAGTCCCCTCACCCCCCATCCTCTTTTACATTACTTTCTGTCTCTTATAAGTCCTCCCTCAACCCCCATCCTCTTTTACATTACTTTCTGTCTCTTATAAGTCCTCCCTCAACCCCCATCCTCTTTTACATTACTTTCTGTCTCTTATAAGTCCCCCCTCTCCCCCATCCTCTTTTACATTACTTTCTGTCTCTTATAAGTCCCCCTCAACCCCATCCTCTTTTACATTACTTTCTGTCTCTTATAAGTCCTCCCTCAACCCCCATCCTCTTTTACATTACTTTCTGTCTCTTATAAGTCCCCCTCAACCCCATCCTCTTTTACATTACTTTCTGTCTCTTATAAGTCCCCCTCAACCCCCATCCTCTTTTACATTACTTTCTGTCTCTTATAAGTCCTCCTCCTCAACCCCCATCCTCTTTTACATTACTTTCTGTCTCTTATAAGTCCCCCTCAACCCCCATCCTCTTTTACATTACTTTCTGTCTCTTATAAGTCCCCCTCAACCCCATCCTCTTTTACATTACTTTCTGTCTCTTATAAGTCCCCCTCAACCCCCATCCTCTTTTACATTACTTTCTGTCTCTTATAAGTCTCCCCTCAACCCCATCCTCTTTTACATTACTTTCTGTCTCTTATAAGTCCCCCTCAACCCCCATCCTCTTTTACATTACTTTCTGTCTCTTATAAGTCCTCCCTCAACCCCCATCCTCTTTTACATTACTTTCTGTCTCTTATAAGTCCCCCCTCAACCCCATCCTCTTTTACATTACTTTCTGTCTCTTATAAGTCCCCCTCAACCCCCTTCCTCTTTTACATTACTTTCTGTCTCTTATAAATTCCTCATCAACCCCCATCCTCTTTTACATTACTTTCTGTCTCTTATAAGTCCCACCTCAACCCCCATCCTCTTTTACATTACTTTCTGTCTCTTATAAGTCCTCCCTCAACCCCTTCCTCTTTTACATTACTTTCTGTCTCTTATAAATTCCTCATCAACCCCATCCTCTTTTACATTACTTTCTGTCTCTTATAAGTCCCCTCAACCCCCATCCTCTTTTACATTACTTTCTGTCTCTTATAAGTCCCCCTCAACCCCCATCCTCTTTTACATTACTTTCTGTCTCTTATAAGTCCTCCCTCAACCCCCATCCTCTTTTACATTACTTTCTGTCTCTTATAAGTCCCCCTCAACCCCCATCCTCTTTTACATTACTTTCTGTCTCTTATAAGTCCTCCCTCAACCCCCATCCTCTTTTACATTACTTTCTGTCTCTTATAAGTCCTCCCTCAACCCCCATCCTCTTTTACATTACTTTCTGTCTCTTATAAGTCCCCCCTCAACCCCCATCCTCTTTTACATTACTTTCTGTCTCTTATAAGTCCTCCCTCAACCCCCATCCTCTTTTACATTACTTTCTGTCTCTTATAAGTCCTCCCTCAACCCCCATCCTCTTTTACATTACTTTCTGTCTCTTATAAGTCCCCCTCAACCCCATCCTCTTTTACATTACTTTCTGTCTCTTATAAGTCCCCTCAACCCCCCATCCTCTTTTACATTACTTTCTGTCTCTTATAAGTCCTCCCTCAACCCCCATCCTCTTTTACATTACTTTCTGTCTCTTATAAGTCCCCCTCAACCCCATCCTCTTTTACATTACTTTCTGTCTCTTATAAGTCCCCTCAACCCCATCCTCTTTTACATTACTTTCTGTCTCTTATAAGTCCTCCCTCAACCCCCATCCTCTTTTACATTACTTTCTGTCTCTTATAAGTCCCCCTCAACCCCCATCCTCTTTTACATTACTTTCTGTCTCTTATAAGTCCCCTCAACCCCATCCTCTTTTACATTACTTTCTGTCTCTTATAAGTCCCCCTCAACCCCCATCCTCTTTTACATTACTTTCTGTCTCTTATAAGTCTCCCTCAACCCCCATCCTCTTTTACATTACTTTCTGTCTCTTATAAGTCCCCCTCAACCCCCATCCTCTTTTACATTACTTTCTGTCTCTTATAAGTCCTCCTCAACCCCCATCCTCTTTTACATTACTTTCTGTCTCTTATAAGTCCCCCCTCAACCCCCATCCTCTTTTACATTACTTTCTGTCTCTTATAAGTCCCCCTCAACCCCCTTCCTCTTTTACATTACTTTCTGTCTCTTATAAATTCCTCATCAACCCCCATCCTCTTTTACATTACTTTCTGTCTCTTATAAGTCCCACCTCAACCCCCATCCTCTTTTACATTACTTTCTGTCTCTTATAAGTCCTCCCTCAACCCCCTTCCTCTTTTACATTACTTTCTGTCTCTTATAAATTCCTCATCAACCCCCATCCTCTTTTACATTACTTTCTGTCTCTTATAAGTCCTCCCTCAACCCTCATCCTCTTTTACATTACTTTCTGTCTCTTATAAGTCCCCCCCCAAACCCCATTCTCTTTTACATTACTTTCTGTCTCTTATAAGTCCCCCCTCAACCCCCATCCTCTTTTACATTACTTTCTGTCTCTTATAAGTCCTCCCTCAACCCTCATCCTCTTTTACATTACTTTCTGTCTCTTATAAGTCCCCCCCCAAACCCCATTCTCTTTTACATTACTTTCTGTCTCTTATAAGTCCCCCCAAACCCCATTCTCTTTTACATTACTTTCTGTCTCTTATAAGTCCCCCAAACCCCATTCTCTTTTACATTACTTTCTGTCTCTTATAAGTCCCCCCCCAAACCCCATTCTCTTTTACATTACTTTCTGTCTCTTATAAGTCCCCCCCCAAACCCCATTCTCTTTTACATTACTTTCTGTCTCTTATAAGTCCCCCCTCAACCCCCTTCCTCTTTTACATTACTTTCTGTCTCTTATAAGTCCCCCCCTCAACCCCCATCCTCTTTTACATTACTTTCTGTCTCTTATAAGTTCCCCCTCAACTCCTCATCCTCTTTTACATTACTTTCTGTCTCTTATAAGTCCCCCTCAACCCCCATCCTCTTTTACATTACTTTCTGTCTCTTATAAGTCCCCCCTCAGCCCTCATCCTCTTTTACATTACTTTCTGTCTCTTATAAGTCCCCCCAAACCCCATTCTCTTTTACATTACTTTCTGTCTCTTATAAGTCCCCCTCATCCCTCATCCTCTTTTACATTACTTTCTGTCTCTTATAAGTCCCCCTCAACCCCATCCTCTTTTACATTACTTTCTGTCTCTTATAAGTCCCCCCTCAACCCTCATCCTCTTTTACATTACTTTCTGTCTCTTATAAGTCCCCCCAAACCCCATTCTCTTTTACATTACTTTCTGTCTCTTATAAGTCCCCTCAACCCCCATCCTCTTTTACATTACTTTCTGTCTCTTATAAGTCCCCCCAAACCCCATTCTCTTTTACATTACTTTTCTGTCTCTTATAAGTCCCCTCAACCCTCATCCTCTTTTACATTACTTTCTGTCTCTTATAAGTCCCCCCCAAACCCCATTCTCTTTTACATTACTTTCTGTCTCTTATAAGTCCCCTCAACCCCCATCCTCTTTTACATTACTTTCTGTCTCTTATAAGTCCCCCTCAACCCTCATCCTCTTTTACATTACTTTCTGTCTCTTATAAGTCCCCCCAAACCCCATTCTCTTTTACATTACTTTCTGTCTCTTATAAGTCCCCCCTCAACCCCCATCCTCTTTTACATTACTTTCTGTCTCTTATAAGTCCCCCCTCAACCCTCATCCTCTTTTACATTACTTTCTGTCTCTTATAAGTCCCCCCCCAAACCCCATTCTCTTTTACATTACTTTCTGTCTCTTATAAGTCCCCCCTCATCCCTCATCCTCTTTTACATTACTTTCTGTCTCTTATAAGTCCTCCCTCAACCCCCATCCTCTTTTACATTACTTTCTGTCTCTTATAAGTCCCCCTCAACCCCCCCATCCTCTTTTACATTACTTTCTGTCTCTTATAAGTCCCCCCTCAACCCCCTTCCTCTTTTACATTACTTTCTGTCTCTTATAAATTCCTCATCAACCCCCATCCTCTTTTACATTACTTTCTGTCTCTTATAAGTCCCACCTCAACCCCCATCCTCTTTTACATTACTTTCTGTCTCTTATAAGTCCTCCCTCAACCCCCATCCTCTTTTACATTACTTTCTGTCTCTTATAAATTCCTCATCAACCCCCATCCTCTTTTACATTACTTTCTGTCTCTTATAAGTCCCCCCTCATCCCTCATCCTCTTTTACATTACTTTCTGTCTCTTATAAGTCCTCCCTCAACCCCCATCCTCTTTTACATTACTTTCTGTCTCTTATAAGTCCCCCCTCAACCCCCATCCTCTTTTACATTACTTTCTGTCTCTTATAAGTCCCCCTCAACCCCTTCCTCTTTTACATTACTTTCTGTCTCTTATAAATTCCTCATCAACCCCCATCCTCTTTTACATTACTTTCTGTCTCTTATAAGTCCCACCTCAACCCCCATCCTCTTTTACATTACTTTCTGTCTCTTATAAGTCCTCCCTCAACCCCCTTCCTCTTTTACATTACTTTCTGTCTCTTATAAATTCCTCATCAACCCCCATCCTCTTTTACATTACTTTCTGTCTCTTATAAGTCCCCCTCAACCCCCATCCTCTTTTACATTACTTTCTGTCTCTTATAAGTCCCCCCTCAACCCCCATCCTCTTTTACATTACTTTCTGTCTCTTATAAGTCCTCCTCAACCCCCATCCTCTTTTACATTACTTTCTGTCTCTTATAAGTCCCCCCCTCAACCCCCCATCCTCTTTTACATTACTTTCTGTCTCTTATAAGTCCTCCCTCAACCCCCATCCTCTTTTACATTACTTTCTGTCTCTTATAAGTCCTCCTCAACCCCCATCCTCTTTTACATTACTTTCTGTCTCTTATAAGTCCCCCCTCAACCCCCATCCTCTTTTACATTACTTTCTGTCTCTTATAAGTCCTCCCTCAACCCCCATCCTCTTTTACATTACTTTCTGTCTCTTATAAGTCCTCCCTCAACCCCATCCTCTTTTACATTACTTTCTGTCTCTTATAAGTCCCCCTCAACCCCCATCCTCTTTTACATTACTTTCTGTCTCTTATAAGTCCCCCTCAACCCCATCCTCTTTTACATTACTTTCTGTCTCTTATAAGTCCTCCCTCAACCCCCATCCTCTTTTACATTACTTTCTGTCTCTTATAAGTCCCCCCTCAACCCCATCCTCTTTTACATTACTTTCTGTCTCTTATAAGTCACCCCTCAACCCCCATCCTCTTTTACATTACTTTCTGTCTCTTATAAGTCCTCCCTCAACCCCCATCCTCTTTTACATTACTTTCTGTCTCTTATAAGTGCCCCCTCAACCCCATCCTCTTTTACATTACTTTCTGTCTCTTATAAGTCCCCCCTCAACCCCATCCTCTTTTACATTACTTTCTGTCTCTTATAAGTCCCCCCTCAACCCCCATCCTCTTTTACATTACTTTCTGTCTCTTATAAGTCTCCCCTCAACCCCCATCCTCTTTTACATTACTTTCTGTCTCTTATAAGTCCCCCCTCAACCCCCATCCTCTTTTACATTACTTTCTGTCTCTTATAAGTCCTCCCTCAACCCCCATCCTCTTTTACATTACTTTCTGTCTCTTATAAGTCCCCCCTCAACCCCCATCCTCTTTTACATTACTTTCTGTCTCTTATAAGTCCCCCCTCAACCCCCTTCCTCTTTTACATTACTTTCTGTCTCTTATAAATTCCTCATCAACCCCCATCCTCTTTTACATTACTTTCTGTCTCTTATAAGTCCCACCTCAACCCCCATCCTCTTTTACATTACTTTCTGTCTCTTATAAGTCCTCCCTCAACCCCCTTCCTCTTTTACATTACTTTCTGTCTCTTATAAATTCCTCATCAACCCCCATCCTCTTTTACATTACTTTCTGTCTCTTATAAGTCCTCCCTCAACCCTCATCCTCTTTTACATTACTTTCTGTCTCTTATAAGTCCCCCAAACCCCATTCTCTTTTACATTACTTTCTGTCTCTTATAAGTCCTCCTCAACCCCCATCCTCTTTTACATTACTTTCTGTCTCTTATAAGTCCTCCCTCAACCCTCATCCTCTTTTACATTACTTTCTGTCTCTTATAAGTCCCCCCCCAAACCCCATTCTCTTTTACATTACTTTCTGTCTCTTATAAGTCCCCCCCCAAACCCCATTCTCTTTTACATTACTTTCTGTCTCTTATAAGTCCCCCCCCAAACCCCATTCTCTTTTACATTACTTTCTGTCTCTTATAAGTCCCCCCAAACCCCATTCTCTTTTACATTACTTTCTGTCTCTTATAAGTCCCCCCAAACCCCATTCTCTTTTACATTACTTTCTGTCTCTTATAAGTCCCCCCTCAACCCCCTTCCTCTTTTACATTACTTTCTGTCTCTTATAAGTCCCCCCCTCAACCCCCATCCTCTTTTACATTACTTTCTGTCTCTTATAAGTTCCCCCCCTCAACCCTCATCCTCTTTTACATTACTTTCTGTCTCTTATAAGTCCCCCCTCAACCCCCATCCTCTTTTACATTACTTTCTGTCTCTTATAAGTCCCCCTCAACCCTCATCCTCTTTTACATTACTTTCTGTCTCTTATAAGTCCCCCCAAACCCCATTCTCTTTTACATTACTTTCTGTCTCTTATAAGTCCCCTCATCCCTCATCCTCTTTTACATTACTTTCTGTCTCTTATAAGTCCCCCTCAACCCCCATCCTCTTTTACATTACTTTCTGTCTCTTATAAGTCCCCCTCAACCCTCATCCTCTTTTACATTACTTTCTGTCTCTTATAAGTCCCCCCTCTTTTAAACCCCATTCTCTTTTACATTACTTTCTGTCTCTTATAAGTCCCCCTCAAGTCCCCCTCCCCCATCCTCTCTTTTACATTACTTTCTGTCTCTTATAAGTCCCCCCAAACCCCATTCTCTTTTACATTACTTTCTGTCTCTTATAAGTCCCCCCTCACCCTCATCCTCTTTTACATTACTTTCTGTCTCTTATAAGTCCCCCAAACCCCATTCTCTTTTACATTACTTTCTGTCTCTTATAAGTCCCCCTCAACCCCCATCCTCTTTACATTACTTTCTGTCTCTTATAAGTCCCCCTCAACCCTCATCCTCTTTTACATTACTTTCTGTCTCTTATAAGTCCCCCCAAACCCCATTCTCTTTTACATTACTTTCTGTCTCTTATAAGTCCCCTCAACCCCCATCCTCTTTTACATTACTTTCTGTCTCTTATAAGTCCCCTCAACCCTCATCCTCTTTTACATTACTTTCTGTCTCTTATAAGTCCCCCCAAACCCCATTCTCTTTTACATTACTTTCTGTCTCTTATAAGTCCCCCTCATCCCTCATCCTCTTTTACATTACTTTCTGTCTCTTATAAGTCCCCCCTCAACCCCCTTCCTCTTTTACATTACTTTCTGTCTCTTATAAGTCCCCCCTCAACCCCCATCCTCTTTTACATTACTTTCTGTCTCTTATAAGTCCCCCCTCAAGCCCATCCTCTTTTACATTACTTTCTGTCTCTTATAAGTCCCCCCTCAAGCCCATCCTCTTTTACATTACTTTCTGTCTCTTATAAGTCCCCCCTCAACCACCATCCTCTTTTACACTACTTTCTGTCTCTTATAAGTCGTGTTTGTTCTAAGAATTACATAAAGGAATTTTTCCTACTCTTGCACATGTGGCCAACTTCGCTATAAATATTGTTCCATTCACAGCTCAGTTATCTTTTAAACCAGCTCGCAGTATAAAACTACACTGTAAAATATTCTCAGTTTTGCGTCTGACATATAACTAACGATAGCTGTTCTTCGAATGGGTAAACTATTTTCTACACTAATTAAAAAAATATAGTTCTCATACATTCATCGTTTTCTAACTCAGATTTTTTTTAAATAGTTTTTTACATATTTTTGTGATACAGTACAGTGATCTGTAATGTCTTCTAAACATAAAAATACATCAGAAATATTAGTTATTGAAGATTTTTTTTGTGTTTAACGTCTGACTATTGTGCACACTTGGGCTAATGCAGACGATAGGATGATTTATAGCGTATGAAAATGCCAAGCCCTGGCCAAGAATTGAACCCGGGTCCTCGGGGTGAAAGCCCAGTACGCTATCAACTAGGCCACCGAGCCGGCTAGTTATTGAAGAATATGAAAAAATAAATATTTAGTTAAAGAATTAATTGTGTTATTTAAAGTGGGAAAACCTCAAATTTATGACGTTTTGAAAAATGGAACTAATATTAAAGATGGGTGTTTAAAAGGAAAACTAGATATATAGGTTATATCACCAAATGTACTGAAAATTAGAGATTAAATTGTACTTATTAAAGAGTGGTTTTTCAATGCTTTTGCTAAAAAAAAGTACCAATTTCTGGACTACTGTAGCTTTAGAGACAGCAAAAAAGATACAGCCAATTTCAAGGCTTCTACTGGTTTGACTCAAGAGTTAAACATCGTTATAATATTGTTTTAAATTCTGTATGTAGTGAAGCTAATGATGTTGATTTATAGACAGTAACAGACTAGAAATCAAAAATTAAAGACTTAGTTGTGGAACACGAACCTAAACATGTTTACAATAGTGATGGAACAGGCCTATTTTTTTGTTACCTTCAAAGACATTGACTGTACATGGTGACAATTTTTCAGGCGGTAAAATGTCTAAGGAAAGGCTTAGATACTGGTTATTGGCGGAGGCAGCTGAAATGAGCACCTGATGGGTTTAGCGACCCCACCATACCTCTAGCTCACATTACTCTCATTCATCTACTCAACACAGACACACACTCACTTACTACTCTACATAACCTGGCTAAAGTGTAAAATAACCTGTGCTGATAAAGTGTATGACACTGGCCTAACGGCCTCCCAGTGTACCTTAGCTTTACATGCACATAAGTTGATTTAAAAAATATAATTAATATAGTTTTCATGTACTGTACAAAGTTTATTTCAACTACTACATATTTCCTTCTTCTTGTTCTTGTGACAAAAATACAGCAGGATATACTAAAGTTTTTTTTTTAATTAAGTGCCTATATAAAACGGAAAAAAATACTGGAATGATCATGTTCCGTTTAAAACGGGTTTTAATTGTAGTAAAATGAAATTATATAATTTACCAATTAGTTCTTGCAGTTTACCACCTGTACCTCCATATTCTTCCGGTAGAATTTCCTTTGGAACAACATCATGAAGTGAATTTAAGTTGAATCCATGAACATGAACCTATGAAATATAAGAAAAAAAATGTCATGTTTTTTTAGCAATCTCAGTTTGAATTTACAAAAAGAATGCATATTTTATATTCCAGTATACATTGGAAGGATAAAAATTCCCTTAAATAATATTTTAAGTAGTTGTGAAATAATATTTGATTAAAATACAAAATGTGTTGGTTTTAGCCATTTAACCTCCACACTGTTTACTGAATCCAACTGTAATGAGACTTGTCTCACATCAGATCCTTTGAGACCTAGTAACCAAACAGTCAGCAGCCGTATCAAAACAAAACAGGTAATTTTATTTGCTTCCTTGTATTCTTTTTTACTTGGACATTTTGATGATTCAGTTTTATTACACAGCGAATCAATATCT